>APFE030327921.1:0-11885 GCA_000404065.3 Pinus taeda | reverse complement strand
TTCAGAACGATGCTTGGACTCACCAACATCCCTTCAGATTAAGGGGGGGAATGTTGACACCTAATCCTTGTGATTGGGTAAATATATGTAAATAAATAAACGAGAAATATGAACAGTCATCGGGAGATGAACTGAACAGTCTCTCCCTCATGTATATAATAGACCTACCTGATGGAATAGAAAATACGAATCAATTTTTGCTTAAAGGAGTTACTGCCTGGCCTGACATAGTTGCTTAAGAATCTAAAAAATGTTTTAAAAGATTTAATTTTTTTAAGAGTCAATTTTTAAAATAATTATTAGCTATAATTAAATATAAATATTCATATCAATGAAATATTTATTTTTTATTATTCAAAATTAATTACTAGTTATAATATCAAAATTTAATGGTTTGGACAATAAATCTGGTGGAGTCTTTCTCGAGCAGTTAGGGTTTGGATTAGTGGTTTCTTTCTAGACTTTTGGTTTATTGTTATTGCTTTCTGTGACATGGGATTTAGGTGATGAGCATCTTGGTTGGGGCGGGGAAGCCCCCCATCCCCCGCTCCCTCCGCTTTTAAAAATGTTGTACACCGGAAAATCTAAATTATCTAGATAGTCCAGTAATAAGGTGAGTGGGAGTGGCTCTCAAGATGACATTCTGATTATGGGTGCACAATGGAAAGCTAGGTTAAAAGGGAAATGCATTCTGAAATTGCCTCAAAACCCAAAAATTTATTATTCCTCCTAAGTGTTTAGAGGAACATCGACAACGAATGAAGAACCACATCTTCATCTGTAAATGTGTATGCATTTGGCCGACTGAAAAAGCACCGGAAAGGTGGATACAACAAAAATGGTAGCCACAAGGTGAGGTCACCTTGCAACTTTGAAGTAATAATTTTTTTACTGCAAATTTGTAGATTTGGATGATAAGAAGTGTATTTTTTATGGAGGCCCTTAACTTTTCAACAATGCAGAGTTGTATATGTGTTTGTGGGAGGAGTGTTTTATTATGGAAAGGGAAGAGTTTATGGCAATTACAGTTTGGGTGAGAATCTATTCTCTTCCTGCTGATTTTTGGATTCTGGAGATTTTGGAAGGTATTGGGAATGTATTGGGTACTTTTGTTAAGGTATCAGAGGTAAATAAGAAGGGTCACAATATGTCTTATGATATATTATGTGTATATATGAATATATCCCAACCATTGCTAGAATCGATTGACCTTGATTACCAAGGCCAAATCTAGATTCAAACCCTTGAATACAAACATATTCCATTTTGTTGCAAATCATGTCATGAAAATGACCATATATTTTTTGATTGTCTGATTAAAATGAAGGAGCAGGGGAATTTAGGTCCCCTATCACTCGAGGGTTTTACAAATATACTTCACAACGTACAATTTATGAGGCTATACTACTCAACCAGTTGCCAAGTGAATGATACCAATACATTAGTAGTTTTGGATGAAATGGAAGAAGACACGAGCCAAGGACCAACAATTGATGTTGACATGCTTAAACACCCTGTGGATTCTAGTTTAGAGAAACAACCACAGAAGAGAAAGACTCTGGTTTGTCAAGTGCATGATGGTAGTCTTGAGAATTTTCTAGATTTACTAGGTATAAAAGAGGTTCTAGGCCTTTCGAAGGTTAATTTTGATTCACTTTCTGATGAGGAAAATTCCCATGTGTGACTTGTCAATGATGGGAAATGAAAGATTTGGCGGAGCTGAATAAGGAACAATGGGAAATCTATGTTAAGGCTTACCTTGATTGGAAAACAAAGAAGCGACAATTATCTCTTGATCCTAATGTGATGTGCACTGTGTAGGAACTTAAAGAGAAATGGAAGGACATATTGTTAAAATACTTAGCTAAGGAATTCAAGTGTAAGGGGTGCAAAACATATAAATATATCTTGAAGGACACTGGGGAAGAATTAATCAATTTTGGCCAGGTAATTGTCATCTCATTTTTTTTACTCCTCAAAATTTATCCTCATGGAGATTCTTTCTTGGAACATCCATGGTCTTAATAGTAAGGGTAATCATTGTTATCTTAGGGATCAGATAGAGAAGGAGAATATATCAGTGGTTATTCTTCAAGAAACCAAACTCTCTTGGAATAATATTTTTGACATGTTTCCTATCTATTGGAAAGGTTGTGATTTTATGGCTCTAGAGGCTCGAGGTAGCTCAGGTGGGCTTGTAGTTTTGTAGAACCTATGTTGATTCTTTTTCAGGACTTACTACCGAGTCCACAAATATTATCGAGAAATTTTCATTATCCTGGTTCCAACAAGGTGGTGGCTCTTACGACGGTTTATGACCCGTCTATGTTGAGAGAAAAATAATTTTTTGGGAGAATATTGAGCTACATTATCAGTTAAATGGTGGTTCTTTGTGGATTTTGGGTGACTATTTTAATCTTATTTGTTCCCTTTAAGAGAAAAAAAAGGGTGATATGTAAATTAGATTATGAATCCACCTCTTTGATGGATTTAATGAGTGATTGCGTCTGGTTGATATTCCTACTATTAATGGGACATATACATGGAATAATCATCGAGGAGGTCACCATCACGTTGTAAGACGCCTTGATCATTTCTTTATTTCAAAATTGGTGATGGATAAAGATATTTTTTTGGAAGTGACCATTTTCCCTTGTCTTTGATCATACCATTGGCCTATAAGAATAGAAGTTGACCTTAAAGAGGCTCCTCGAAATTGGCCTTTTCAGTTTGAATTTTTTTGGGTGGATGCACCTAATTTTGTGGAAAAAACTAAGACTTGGTGGAATGAAATATGTGTGTTTGGGAAAAGCAAAATGAATTCCTTCCACTTGAAACTTTAGGCATTGAAGGTGAAAATTAAGTTGTGGAATCGAGAGGAAATTGGGAATATTTTTGCACTAAGCACAAATTGGAAGCTTGGATGTCCGATATTCAACAACATATGATATTGGAAGGGTGATATGAGGAGTTAATTCTCCTGGAAGGCTCCACTCTTCATCAATTATAGTTATATGGGTAACAAGAGGAAACCTTGTGGTGACAAAACTGTCGAATTCAGTGGTTGAAGGAAGGTGAACAGAATATAGGTTTTTTCCATAAATCTATGCTTCAACACAGACATGCGAATATAATTTTCTCTCCCCAAGGCAGGGATGGAATGTGTAAGCTCCAAGATAGCAATAGAATTGATTGATTACCATAAGGGTATTTTTTCAGAGAAGTCTTACAATATGTTGGATTTCAAGCCTCTGTGGAAGTTTTTTGTAGCTTCATGTTCTGGATTATCCACAGTTTTAAGTTCATTCTGCCGACGTTTCAAACCCCAAAGGGGGTCCATCATCAGGACAAATTCAGAAAGATAGAAATGAATGAAAGATTATTGAGAGAGAAAGAGTTGAGCGCCTGGGTATAAATAAACTAAAGAACCCTAATATAAGGGCCGACACATATTGATAGCTGATTTAATATTAAATGAAAGTAGTATTTAATCCATAAATAAAGATTAGAAATCAATTAATTAATTGATTAATTAATCAATGTAATGTTAATGGTTGATTTATTAAAAGAAAAAATAAAAATAAAAATATCTATGAAATAAAAATTTTCAATTAAATAAACCTGGCCTAATAATTAACATTAAGTAATTAATTAAAAAAGAATAATGATAATAACAAAAAATCATGTGTCGGCCCTTATATTAGGGTTCTTTAGTTTATTTATACCCAGGCGCTCAAATCTTTCTCTCTCAATAATCTTTCATTCATTTCTATCCTTCTGAATTTGTCCTGATGATGGACCCCCTTTGGGGTTTGAAATGTCGGCAGAATGAACTTAAAACTGTGGATAATCCGGAACATGAGTCTTACAATAGGCAACCTGAGATTAATAATAGTTTATAGAGTATCCCTAAGGTTATTAGTCGGGAACATAATGAGGCTTTGATGTGTCCCATTTCTTTTCAAGAGGTCGAAGTTGTCATGATGGGCTTGTCGAGAAATAATCATCAAGTCCTTATGGTTTTACATAGGACTTTTTTAAGGCTTGTTGGTCCTTTCTGGGGAAGAGATCCATGCAATGGTGGAGGAATCCTGTAGAAATCAGTCATTATGGTCTGGTCTTAATGCATGTCAATCATAATATCCTAGTGGTTTTCGCCCTATTGCGCTACGTAATGTCATTTATAAAGTGATCTCCACAGTGGTGGTTACTCACCTTAAGCCCCTCTTGTCCCTTTTAATTTCTCTAAAGCATATTGGTTTTGTCAAGGGCCAACATATTTTAGATGGGATCATTGCCACACGGGAGATTATTCACTCGTTCAAACAATCAAAATATCTAGGTATGATGATAAAATAAAATATGTACAAATCTTATGACTGTATTAGTTCGGATTATTTGACACAAGTTTTGGATGTCTTCGGTTTTGCATGGAAATGGATTTCGTGGATTTATTCATTTAAATCTCCCCCCCATTTTTTTCCATTTTAATCAATGGTTCTCCTTCTACTCCCTTTTCCTCTTCATGTGGCTTGTGTTAGGGTGATCCTTTGTCCCCCTTTCTATTTATTATTGCTATGGAGGGTCTTGGATAGTTTATTACTCTTTCCAGATCATAGGGGCATCTTAAGGGCTTATGTATCTTTGGGGAAAATCTTCTAATAACTCATCAACAATTTTTTGATGATGTTTGTTTATTCGGGCCACCCACCCTCAGGGAAGTTAATGGTATCATTTATTTCTTACAAACATTTATGGCGGCTTCAAGAATCCGAATTAATAAGGATGAAATGAGTATATATTTTTTCAATTGCAAGAAGCCTATTCAATGTCATCCAACATTCATTTTAAAAATTCGCAAATCTCATCCTCCTTCTAAACATCTAGGGGTTCCTTTAGTGCTCAACCCACTATGTATTACATGTTTCCAGGCTATGTTAAAAAAATACACTCCCAGGTTTCTAATGGGTTTTTTCATGTATTAAACTTTGTTTTTTGTTTAGTTTTAACTAAATCGGTATTGTAGGCAATTTCGATTTACCAACTATTTGTTATGCCAATCCCGAAGGCGGTATGTGGCTAGCACAAGTCTCTTTAGAGATAATTTCTTTGGCAAGGTTCCAATAAGGAAAAGAGATGGTCCTTAGTTTCTTGGGACACACTCATCATTCCTAAGTTGGAGGGAGGGTTGGGTTTGTGCGACCCTGAAATTATTTGTGAAAATTTTGGAGTGAAATTTTGGTGGCGTTGGATGGTAGGAATTAATGAACTCTAGAATAAAATTTGGATGCGTAATTATGCCTCCATTTTGTCTTAGGAATCCATATTATGGTAGGAAGGTGTTATTTATGGATCAACTCTTTGGAATTGGGCACAAGGTAGTAAAGAAATTTTGCGCACACATACCTTTTGGGAGATTTGTTTTGGTCGATTTGTTCTCTTTTAGGATGATGTGTGGCAACAAATGCCATGTCTTAGCGATACAAAGGGGATCCATGATTTGAAATTTTTTCTCTCTCATATTGGTGTGGTTAGAGTTCAGTATTACTGGAAACAAGAGGTTCATTCTCAATTTTGGAGAGTGTGGAAGAAACCGAAGGATTGGTTGGCTATTTCCCAAGATTTACCCTAGGTTGCTTTCCAAAAATATTTGGAGAAATGGAGGATTAGATGCTCTTCTAAAGATGATATACCGCATTGGGGTCATCTTTCCCAAGGGTGATTCACTCTAAAAGAAGCCTATTTCCTCCTCTCTGATCTTGGGATAACTAAACGAGTTGTCATTTATTTTTTATTTGTGTCCGGGCTGAAGAGATGTAGGAGCATGTTTTTCTCACTTGTTTCCATTAAAAGGTGGTATGGTCTCACTTCCTTTCTATATTTCATAGTCATCTTACAGAGAGTCAAAGTTTCTTTTTTTGTTGGAGAAATGGAATTATAAACAATTCCATATTCCTATCATCAATCATGCATGGTGTTTTCTTTTGGGTTTTATTCTTTGGAACTTATGGAAAGAGTGAAATATTTGGATTTTCTGTCACAAAGGTTGACCTGATCGCCTACTGGTGGAATTGGTTTTTTCTAATCTCAACAAATCTATATTGGTTTTTTCCTGATCTCTAGAGGATTGGTTAGCCAATGTGGTGTAATTGGAGATCTTGACGGCCTTAAAGAGGATGGGTGTTTTGGGTCAACAAACTTCTTCTTTCCCTCTTGTTGCTTCCAATGCCTTTTATGTTCCTCCTCCTCAAAATTTCTCCATGGACGTAGCCCAAATTGGGTGAACCACATATATCTGTGTCTCTCTTGTTTTATGAAATTTTTTGTTTGTGTTTTTGCAATATTTTGTGTGTTCCAATGCTCTGTAATATATAATTTTCTAACAACTGGTATCGGAGCCAAAGGTATATTTGGCTGATAAACGCACAGGAGAGAAGGGTTCCTTTTCGAGTGGGAGTAATGACGGAAGATGGTAAGTTTAGGGTCGAAAAATATAACGACCAAAACTACCAGCTATGGAATATGTAGTTGGAAGATTATCTGTATCAGAAATATATGTACCTACCATTGAGCGGAAAGACAAAGAAGCCGAAAAGTACGACAGACACAGAATGGAATATTCTTGAAAGAAAGGCACTTGGAACAATACGGTTGTGCCTAGAAGCACCGATAGCCTTTAATATCTCAAAGGAAATGACAACAGAGGGTTTAATGTCGGCATTAACCAAATTATATGATCCAAAATGGATCTTGGATAGACTTCTAAGTCTAAAGTGTCCTCACAGAGGAAAATGAAAGTGAAAGGATGCTCCTGGAAATAGTTTCATTACAGAGATTTTTTCATTCTAAATCTAACGCAATTTGAATGGGCGAAAATGGACTTCCAATGAAGAAGTTATGTAAAAAGAAATTTCCCATTATCCTTTGAAAAGGAGGTATTTTCTTATTGAATGGAACTTAGGAGAAATGAAGGCTTTTTAAAGAAAATCACATCACAGTGTTAAAAGGCGGAGCAACAGTCCTTAAGGATCCCCGATTAGCGATCTCCGATCATATCGCAATTGGAGGAAGGCTTCATGCGATATCAGAACCCCGGGTCGTTACATATGCGATATGCCGATGAGCGATATCGGAGATCGGGTGATCTATCGATTGGCGGATCGACGATCGACACACCTGTTTAGTCAATTTAGTATGTCCTAAATTGCTATTTAAAATGTCAACCCGGGAGTCATAAACTAATGAAGTGAAGTGCACTGTATGTGCAAGATAACCTTTTCCTTAGTCTTTTGTCGTTTTTGAGTTTTTAGTTTGTTTTTGGGTTTATCTTCTGTGGATTCCCTAGTGTGAGATGGCAAAATTGAAAATTAAGTGTGAATAGTAATGATGATTTTTACAATGATTTCCAACCTTAAAAGTTCAAAAAGAAAGTTTCTAAACTGATTGTAATGAAATCAATACTCAAAAAGAAGTAAATGCATCAAAACAATGAACTAGTGACAATGGCCCGGTATCCTTACTGCTGTGTGAAAAAGAAAATAAAATATGAACTTAAAGCAACTCAAAGACTGAAAGTAAAGCAACTAAATCACACTACTTTAGCCTATATTCTGACCCTTCACCTTTCGACTCAGTCCGGCTATAGGAAGTGATCATAAACAAGCTGAGTATTATGATATCTAAATTGCAGGAAATTAAATTGCATAAAAGGAAACTAAGATTTAACTACTCATTCATATTTCAACTCTTGAAAATGACATAAGTAATTCAATTTCTAACTTGCAGGAAAGCAAACTAGATCACACTACTTCAAGTAATATTCTGATTCCTTACTAATTGAGTCGCTTGGCTATAGAAAGGAAATCATAAACAAGTAAGTAATATGATGTCTAAATGGCAGAAAAGTAATCAAGCAAAACAAAACTTGAAAGAAGTGACAATGCTGGAATTAAACTTAATAAATAAAAATCAGCAGAAAGGACAAGATGATCTCATGTCGGTAGCTATCAAAAACATGTAAATGTGCTCGGGCTGCCTACAAAAACCTGTAAAGGAAACACTGATCAGCTTGACAGTTATGAAGAGAACATGAAATATGGACGGTGATGAACATTATAACAACATAAAATATGTACAAGTAATGACTGCAAAAAGCAGTAAACAAAAGCAAGTAAGAAACTATACAAGCTTTGGTGTACAGGGGCCCTCTGTCACCTCAACCAACCAACTACTTATTCACAAATTGGATTCAGGAACGCTTTCTTCTCATGTATTGAATTGCATAAATAAAGTAAAGGAAAATACAACACAGTGGGATGAAACAACAGTCAAAATTACAACTTCCAGACTAACTGTTCAGTGTATATCAACGCGTTATTTATAAGTGCAAATGCTAATAACTAATTCCTAGATTTGTGCTGCCAAGAGACACGTAAATCTCCACGGCCTGAGATTTAGCGTGATGGTCATTACAGCAGTTGAGTTCATGGAGTGGTGGCTGCTTGATTCGGTTCACAGGCTGGTCGACAGTTGTGCCAGTACCTCCAAGAATGAAGGATCGTGCCACGCAATCCTTCACGTGTGCCAAAACAGAGCCGTGCCACCGCAAAATTCCTCATTTGGCCCTTCCTTTGATCGTCGTTGACCATGACTGTTTATGAGCGATTTGGCTGATCTGAGAGGACACACTCCATGTACATGTCACCTGCATCCTGCCCATGTGGCTGGTTTCTCCATTGAACACCTGTAGCATAGCTTTTGACAAAATGGCTGCGGAAACTCAGGCTGGCTGCGGAAAGTGACAAGTTTCCGCAATTGTTGAACAAAAAATCTAAACCAAACAACAGTCAGAAACATAGTTAGGAAACCATTTCATAAGCTCTTTTTAGCCTAATATGCAATGATTTGACAGCTGGGTGGATGAAGTAAATGGAAAAAGAAGGTTGAAAGGGTATATAGGGAAGTGCAGGTTTGGGACTCAACATACCCCCACTGTGAAGGTGTTGCATGTCCTCATGCAACCAAAATTTATACATTCCCCTCTAGTCCATGTGTTCTGATGCTTCTGCTGGGACATGTAGCCCTCTTTTATTCTTCTTTGGTGCCACCACCATCCTTGGTTTCCCTATTAGACATCTGAATTTGAGATTAATCAAGGTTCTGCTCAGCTTTTTGCACTTTTTCTTCAGTTTCTTGTTTTTCTTTTACCATAGTTCTAAATGAAGCATGGTGTTATCATGAATAATTTTATCTACTTTGCTTTGTTCCTTGAGTGTTTCATTTCACTGCTTGATATGCCTGCTTAGGACTTCTAATTCAAACACCTCCTATTTTAAGGACTGAACTTGTGCATCTAGTGGCAGAGTGGTACTCGGACCTGTAGCTGATTTTTCCAATGACTCAAAGTAGTCATATACCTTCTGTTGATTGGGATCTATTTTAGGTGTCTTTCTTGGACTGAGCTCAAAATCTGGTGGAGGAGGAGGACTGCTCTCTAGCTCTGGCCGAAAAGGGCTTTCATTATGTAGGGGACTAGTTTCAATACTTGGTTGAGGACTAGGTGAAGTACGGCCAGCTGGAGTTTTCTCCGGTGTTTCTCCACCCAAGTCAATGAAGTGGGGCCGTTTTATTTGTGTTTTATTCCACTTCCCTCTTAACCTGTGGCTTCTCCTCAAGACTGGTGGACTAGTACTCTTTTCTCGTATACTCTGTTTCCCTTTTTCCTTTTTCTTTGCTATAGCAGCCTGAAGATGTACTAATCTTTCTGACAGTGGTTGGTAATCCTCCTCTATGAATGGCTCAGGTGATGGGTAGACTTCTTGGATGGTCCTTTTATCTTTATCTTTCCTTTGATTCTTGTCTTTATTTCTATTTTCCTCTTCTTGTTGACCAACTTCTTGAGTTTTTGTAGTAGGGGAGTCTTGGATTTGAGTGCTTTTTTCTCTCCTCCTACTTTTCCTTGGTGCCTTTGGTGTATTACTTTTAGAGGCCTCAGTTGGCTCTTGGAAGTAGTTTCTTATCAAGAATTTTTCCCAGGTATATTTGTTTTTCTTTAGTTGGTCCTCAATGAGAATTTTTACAAGTCCATGATGGTATAGATGAGGTTCTATATTGCCTATGTGTTTCTGGACTGTAATACTCATTTTTTTCAAACTTAACAGCAAGAAATAAGGTAAATTAAGAGTCTGATTCTCTAAGAAATTCATCAGCAGTCTAGCATGGTACATGTACATCGAACCAATGCAGCCCTCACAACTGACAAATTTTTGGATAACTAATAGAAGACTAGCCCATTCTTCCTTCAGTGCATGAACAGGTATTCCTTTAGTAAACATAGTGGTGTCCATACCTGGGTTTCTTAGCATAATCCTCCATGCCTGTTCATCCACACTTTTATTTTTGAACCATCGTTCACCTTCTTGAGGTAAGCCTGTGGTAGTTGCTACTGTTGTCTCGGTCACCGTGAGCTTCAAGTCTCCAATCTCCACCATTTGACCATCGAAAGACCATGCAAAAGCCTTGGTTACCTCTTTGTTATAGCCTTTGAAATTCTGGATGAAACGTAACCATTTGGATTTCCTTAGCAATTCCTTTGATTGGGTGTAACCTTCTAAATATTTCGATCCTTCTGGCTCTGCCCTTAGTAATTTTCCCATTCCTCTCTCTGTTTTGAATTTCAACCGAGGATACAATTGTGCAAAGGATTTAGCAGAGGGAAAGTAGCTCCGTTGAAGGGTTTGCTGTAAAATGCAGTGGCTACAATTGGTAGCAGGTAACGGGAATGCCTCAAATTACAGGCAGAATAGAGGGTAGACAAGCACAAATAACTTCACAATTTGAAATGCGTGTATATGAAAGGGAAACTTTTAATGAAATGGTAAGTGAGCGGAGTGGAGACGAGATTTGAATTAACGGTTGCGTATAAGAGATTACACGTTTTGATAGATGGCTGCAGAAAATGCGGTGGAGAGGAGCCGTAAAGGGATTGGTCACATCTCATGAGCAAAGGTGGCAAGTGAAAGTGCAGTCAACTTGAGTTTAAACCCAAAAAATCCATCATGAGACCGTTAAGAAATAAATGTATGGTGTGTGGAGTAATATCGTGGGATAGGAGTGGACAATGGAGCTATCATATTGAATCATTGCACATAGTAGAACTTTTCATGGTTTGATAACTATGCATAATCATGACTTTAATTGTTATTTGATAAACAAAATTTGCTCATACCTTTGGAAACTTTGTCATTTCTTGCCCATAGCCTTTATCCACTGTTCTTTCTTGATGTCTTGGAGATGCTCCATGTCTTCATGGCAATTGCTCAATTACACCTACATTTTCATGGTTTTTGCACTAACATTTTGACTGTGAATTTTGCAAAACAGAGTGGTGGTAGCTGCGGAAATCGTTTCTGGCTGCGGAAATCGTTTCTGGCTACGGAAACGGTCTCCAGCTGCGGAAACTAGGACAACACCCACTTAGCTGAACAAAGGCAGTTAGAAAAGAACTAACTGAGTGAAAGTAGTCCTGAAAGGAGCTTTTATTAATGAAATGAAAATGACATGAATGGAATGGAGTGAATGAGATGGAGATGGAGTGAAATGGAAAATGAGATGGAGTGAAGTGAATGAGATGGGGATGGAGTGAAATGGCAAATGAGGTGGAGTGAAGATGGAAAAAAAAAAGGAGAGGAGAGAGAGATTTTTTTTTGGAAAATATAGAGTGTCAGGTGCCCCTGATTTTCACTCTGTATTTTCTGTATAAGACTGCCAATCTATGATTGGTTTTCAGGCTTATACAATTTTTTTTCTTTTTTTTTCGCCTTTTCTTTTTTTTTTAACTGAAAGAAACAAAGGCTAGGCTGGTGGGGAAGAAGGATTCTTCTCCA
>APFE030327917.1:0-15652 GCA_000404065.3 Pinus taeda | reverse complement strand
AATAGCAGTGGGCGCAACGTGTGCTCATGGATGAAACTACTCCCGGACAAGTTAAAGAACCAACCCAACAGCTAACATGAAGTAGACATGGTGAGCAGTGTGGTTGATTGCATGCAAGGGATTCAACAGCATGCATGTCATTGTGTGCATGCATGCACTCTAACCCATTCAACACACTCAGCAAGGCGAAGACAAGAATTAAGTCCAACTAGAGCCGAACGGGTACTTCAGAAAGTTGATGTGCATGACCACTAGCACACACTTGAAGATCAACACAGACACGAAGCATTAGTGTGTTGTCAGTTTAGCTACACCCAAGAAGAACATGCACATGTTAGCAGACAAGTTGGATGAAGGGGCCGAACCAATGCATCGGTTGCAATGAAAGCAAGAGTTCACTTCAATAAGATATCACCATAAGGTGCATGCACACTATCACGGACGACCAAGCTTGGCATCAGCTCACCAGATTTACCATCAAAAGCATGTCAAAGAGTTGGTCTCACCACAATGAACCGAGTGTCATTGATATCTTGCAAGGCTTGCTCAAGCCATGTTGTCTCACATGAGTACATCTACATTATAATGTTTAGTCATGTCAAGTGTAAGTCAAGTGTCAATAGTTGGATGTAACAGTCATAGAGTAGGTGAAGAGTCATGAGGGTAGTTGAGCTGTCACAATGGGGAATGTTAAGGGTCACCCCACCCTTTGCTATAAATAGTCCCTCATAACTCATTGTATAGGCTTTTGGTTAGCCAAGCTTCTACTAAGACTATTTTGAAGAAGGCTTGGACAATGTTGTAACACGCCTTGGCTTCTCCACTACACGGAGCTAGTACATCTCTTTGGAGGAGCAGGCGGATGTGGTTATAACATTCCACTATTGGGGCTAGTAGGTTTACATAGATGTATTGTATGATTGTGACTTACACTTCTTTATATAATAAGAGCCAGCACATTTTCATGCATATGTTGTTATTGTAGTTAGACTGCTCCAGTTGCTTCAATGATATGTGTTGTTTAACTTACGTACTTTTGTATGAACTTATTCACATACAATTATATGAATCTTGTTGTTAATGTGTTGCATATGTTTTTAATGTTATCACCGTCGGTGTTGACTGCTCTGCCAGACACCAGACAGAACTTTCACTTGAACCTTTCTATAACAATTGTCACACTCATCTCAGACTAATCCATCTGTGTTGTACGTGTTATCTGAGTGGACTACTCCACCGGAAGCTGTGCATGTCCTTTGTGTTGTCTGTTCCTGGCCGAGTTGGGACTAATCCCTTTCAACCTAGAACTCACCTTCACCTCCTTCCCCATTCGAACTGTTGGAACCTCTCATACAACTTCCTTGACTCACTAAATCAGTCACGCCCTTGTTGCTGACAGAGTTATTCTACTTGCGTCTGTGCGACACTGCGGTTAAGACATCACCTTACAACCCACTGCTGGGACCCATACACCAAATGGTCTAAGGTCTAATTGTGACTTCTTACCGGGGAGATCCCCTTGACATGTTGGTGGGTCCAACAACATCAACATTTCTGGTGCTAGAAGGAGGGCCCGATGACAAGCTGTTTCCTCTCATCCAGATTTGAACCTTTACATATCTTTCATGGAGTCTTGCACTCTTATTCCCCCGAGGTGCTTTTCGAATCGTGAAGATGTCTCCATCTCAGAGAAGCTTTTCGATCTCTTATCCACTCACATGTATGATGGTGAAGGGGAACTGGCCTGGCCCAAGCACTTATATAGCTTTTTTTTCATGACTTATGAGGAAGATGAGTTTTCCAACGAATAGGCCGGTTTGCTGCTTGCATACACACTTCACGAATCTCCATATCGTTGGGTGCTCAGCCTACCAGTTGACACCGTGCACTCATTTGAACACTTATGTGATCTCATTGAAGACACATTCTATGATTTTGATCCAAACTTTCTTGACCCGAAACTGTTACAACAATGGAGGGCTCCGCATGAATCCATTATTGATTTTTGGCAGTGCTTCCATGAATTGCAGTTTCAAGCTTCGAAGAGCCAGATGAAATTTTCTTCTCTTTGGGACCGCTTCGAGTATTGCCTTAAGAATCTGCCTGTCGCAAGAGGAAGCTTGATATCAAGCCTCCCTCAACATTCTTCATTGATGGAACTGCGCAACCTCATGCGGGAGCGGGCACTGTCTCAACTAATTGGCTGTCTCCCTCTCATTCAGCAACTCCACCACTGCCCAGTGATGTTGATGATCATGCTCAAACACCTGTTCATCCTTCAAACTCTCCCAACATCACTCCACTCGATTTTCACATAGATTTGGTTGTGAGTCCTTCAAGTTTTGATATGCATTCTTTTCTTCGACCTCCATCTTCACACTCAAATGTTCCTCCAAATGATGTTGTCTTGTGTTCATCCATTCTAGACTCTCCACTTATTGTGAATGAGGAACAACCCACTGACGGAGTCAGTGTTGCACAACCAACATGCATTATCATTCATGAAGAGTATGTGTGGGAGCTTGAACATCAACACTCAGCGAAGGATGAATCCCTTATTTCCAAGTCCCCTCCATTCTTTCCTAACCCCTTTGGTGAACCTGCCATCCATGATTTTTCATGTGTATCTTCATCCACGGATAAACCCATTGTTGATCACTCGCAGGACTCACCAAATGTTAGTCCATCATTCAACAACGCAGAGGATAAGTTACTCGTTGAAAATCCACTTGATCCTTTATCTGTCTTTTCCGGAAACACAAAGGATGAGTTTGTTTGTTTTTTATCTACACATCTGTGTGATTCATCCAACCATGAGGATGTCAACCAACATCCTGAATTTTCTGATCTTGATTGCCGTGATCTCTTCACCTCATCATCCGATCACGACATTGATTCGTTCATTGTTAATCTGTTTAAGCCCCTGGTCTATGAAGATCCATCTATCAACAAAGTCGAAAGCCCACATACCATCGAGGCACTTTAGCTCGAGATGATGGTTATGTCAGGCCCTCATTTTCTTGAGGTTGGTTTTGCTTCCAATCAAGGAATTGTTCAAACACTAAAGACTCCTTATCACTCATCTGTATGCACTCAAGATCAATCCAACACTCAGATTTTACTTCCTCCACTCAAACTACATGATCCAATTGCTCATGCATTGGAGGAATCTTACATTGCAAGCACTCATGCTTGACGCAAGTTATCTTTGTTTCTTTTGTTTGCTTGTATGTCACATTCAAGAGTGTTCTTACGCTTCAAAGTTGCTCGTAGTGTCACACAACACCATGATAAGTCCGCGGATTGCCTGTCATGCACATGCACTCACTTATGTCTTGTGGGCACTTTGAACATAGGAACACAAGCATGACTCCGCTTATGATGCAAGTAACTCACTTATGTCCCGTCATGCACATGCACTCACTTATGTCCTGCGCAGGGAGGTGATGCAAGTAACTCTACCGAGGTATTGACCAGGCTCGCTGGCAACGGAGCCATGCTTGTGTTCCTTTGTGACTCCACCGGGGTACTGTCCAGGCCCACTGGCAGTGGAGCAACACCAGAGATGAAACTAAGACTCTGACGACTATACTGCTTGTGCACCTATATACCCCTCAACCCCAATCATAACAACTGTTTTTCCTCAGCTTGGAATGTGTGTCAATTGACCAAGGGTCTCGTATTTGCTACATTTTATAATCAAACTAGTGTGAATCCAAGATGAGTTGAGAGCTGAACAATACTTCCAGAGGTGTTAGACTTGCTTTTCACGAACAAGGTCCATTCAGAGAGCTAGAGTTCTACCAATGTGTCTCCAAGTGTTGTAGTGGCTACAACCACCCTCCAAAATTTTTCCTTAGCCTGTTTTGGAGCCTCCTTATGAACTTTACACAGCACTTTGTCTTGCTTCATCAAGTACTCAATTTTCAAGTGTTTTCCTCGCACAAAGGTAGCCTCTCGATCACAGTTGATCCATTCCCTTCACAGGCTACTCACCTAGACTTGGTCCAACTACAAGTTGAGTAGCTTCCCCGTGAAAATTGCACATTTCTGGAGGGAAACCAACCTTCCCCCTTGGAATTGTGCAATCATCTCTGACAACTTGTTGGGCTCCAGGATTGCGCAATCCTACCAGCCAACCCTCCTAACAGGATTTGCCCAAATTTTCTTAGCAGCAGGTTGTTCATCCCAGGACTTGCGCAAATCTAGGCAGCAGTCAGCTGCTTTCCCTAGAAATTAAACAAAGATTCTAGGCATCCAACCCAGCTCCTAGCTTGAAATGTGCATTTTTCTCGAGCAGTGGAGCAGTCTCTTACATGTGCAGCTGAGTTGACTGGTTCCCTCCTGGACTAAGCAAAACAAACTTGCATGCATGGGCTGCTTCTCCTAAGGAAGCATGCAAAGGAATCCCCTGTTTCAGGGATTTACGTTTAGCAGTTGGAGGTTACATGCAAGGAGAAATTCTGAAACCTCCCACCAAGTGTCGCTTCCCCTAGATTCGTGGCATGCACATCACAACCTCGATGTTATCAAAACTCATCAACCGAATGTTGTAGAGCTAATTCCTCACATCAACCTTGTAGCTCTAACACGCCACATGACATCTAGGAGCAGTCGACACATTTAGCTCAGTTGTTTTGGGGTAAGCCTGCTTCCCATGCCTTGTGCTACATTTCTGTCGCTTTTTGTGTTTTCACTTGTAGGAGTATGGTTTTCTTGATTTCTTTGAACGCTTGCTATCGTTTACATATATACTAGCTTGTCCTATCTTTGTTTCAGTTTTTGTTGCTGTCTCACTGCTATTGCATGCATGAAATTGTTTTGCATGGACGTTTGCCCAACTGACGAACTACCTCACCCACATGCATGTTGATCTATTTGTTGAATATTTCATTCATGTTTTGCATGCACTGTCAATCACTTCTGCTATCACTTAGTGTCGCCATGCATTCACTGACTTACTTGCTTTCAGTCGCCCATGAGGAGTCGAACCAACCTTGGCCTGGGCTCTGCCTTCACCAAGGCTACATTGTGCAATCTGGGAAATGAAGGCTCACTTTCCTCTCTAGATTTGCATATTCCTGCTTGGAACTAGCCTCCAAGACTGTTTTGCACATTTCTGGAGGACGGTGGCCACTTAGCCCATGAAATTACACAGATCTGTCCCTAAGCCAGCAATCCTTCCCAGTTGGAATCGCGCATTGCTCAATCCCAGCAGTCATCAGCCATACTAGACTGTGAACCACGCAGTTCCAGTAGTCCGCCAGTCTCCCAGCAAGCCAGACTATGCCTTAAGTAGCCTTGGCAGTCAGTCTCCCGACCTCCCAGCTGAAATTGCGCAACTGTTATGATCATTCACCCAAGTATGTTGCAAGTTAGTTCTCATGTTCATTTTGGTTTTCGACTAACAACTCTCTTGCTGAGTGTTGCCATGTCTCCACGTATCGCAGGTGTTCATCTACCTCTCAGCAGTACAGGTACAATGGTTTTCGCAAGAGCAGAGATGAGGACAATGTTTAGAGCACGCTTGGAGATGTAGTCAATCAAGTGTTTATGAGCTTGCCTACTCACGAAGACATCAAGCTATTCGTAGACAAGGGCATCAAGCGACATCATCAAAGCGAGCAGAATCATGACCAACAATTGAAGACAGCATACCAAATGTAGCAAATGCAAGAGGAGGGTTGTTGACAACACAAATGCGAAACAAGGTTGCAATCTCAAGCAAGTCCATTGATGATTAAAGAAACTTTGGAGACTCCGGCTATGTAGTGATGGCGCAACATGAAGATCGCACGAAGGTAGAAGATGTAACAAAGAAGGAGTTGCATGTGTTGAAGCAGCAACTCAGGAAGAACATGAATCTACACAAGCAAAAGAATGAGTTGCGGCAAGATCAGGAATAGCAATGGGCACAACATGTACTCATGGATGAAACTGTGCTCAGACAAGTTAAATATCCAGCCTAGTAGCTAATGCGGATTAGACATGGTGAACAGTGTGGTTGATTGCATGCAAGGGATTTAGCAGCATGCATGTCATTGTGTGCATGCATGCAATCCAACCCATTCAACACACTCACCAAGGTGAAGACAAGAAGCAAGCCCAACTAGAGCCGAACGGGTACTTCAACAAGTTGATGTGCATGACCACCAACACACACTTGAATATATGTACAGACACTATGCATCAGTGTGTTGCCGGTTCAACCACACCAAATAATACCATGCACATGTTAGCAGATGAGTTGGATGAAGGGGCCGAACCAATGCAATGGTTGCAAAGAAAGAAAGAGTTCGCTTCAGCAAGATGTCACCATGAGGTGCATGCACCCTATTACGAATGACCAAGCTTGGCATCAGCTCACCAGCATCACCATCATAAGCATGTCAAAGAGTTGGTCTCACCACAGCGGACCGAGTGCCATTGATGTCTTGCAAGGCTTGCTTAATCCATGTTGTCTCACATGAGGACATGTGCATTGTAATGTTCAATCATGTCAAGTGTAAGTCAAGTGTCAACAATTGGATGTAACAGCCACAGAGTAGGTGAAGAGTTATGAGTGTAGTTGAACTGTCACAAAGGGGAATGTCAAGGGTCACCCCACCCTTTGCTATAAATAATCCCTCTTAACTCATTATATAGGATTTTGGTCAACCAAGCTTCTACTAAGACTATTTTGAAGAAGGCTTGGACAATATTGTAACGTGCCTTGGCTTCTCCAATGCACGGAGCTAGTACATCTCTTTAGAGGAGCAATTGGATGTGGCTATAACGTTCCACTATTGGGGCTAGCAGGTTTACATGGATGTATTGTATGATTTTGACTTACACTTCTTTGTATAATAATAACCAGCACATTTTCATGCATATGTTATCATTGTAGTTGGATTGCTCCAGTTGCTTTAATGATATGTGTTGTTTAACTTATGTACTTGTGTATGAACTGATTCACATGCAATTATATGAATCTTGTTGTTAATGTTGTCACCGTCCATGTCGACTACTCTGTCGGACACCAGACAGACCTTTCACTTGAACCTTGCTATAACAACTATCACACTCGTCTCAGATTGAGATGTGAGTGTTGTATGTGTTATCTTACCTTGTATGATGTGACTGGCGCATCCGAGTGGATTGGTCCACCGGAAGTTGTGCATGTCCCTTGTGTTGTTTGTTCCTAGCCGAGTTGGGACTGATCCCTTTCAACTTGGAGCTCACCTTCACCTCCTTCCCCCTTCGAAGTGTTGGAACCTCTCATACACCTTCCTTGACTCACTGCATCAGTCACGCCCTTACTGTTGATAGAGTTATTCTACTTGCCTATGTGCAATACCGCGGTCAAGGCATTACCTTACAACCCATTGCTAGGACTCCTACACCAAATAGTCTGAGGTCTAATTGTGACTTCTTACTGGGGAGATCCCCTTGACATGTTGGCGGGTCCAGCACCATCAACACAACCATAAAAGGTAAACTATTTTTAGCCATAATCAACTTGTCCAAATATTCTTCCATAGGGGACATTGATGATTTTGGGGTTCTTTTGCTCAAAGCCTGTATGCTTCCTTAATATTGATTGAACCTTGGGTCGAGTAACCCCATTGAAGAATGTCCTCGAAATTCAGGTAGGTTATTTTCCTTGATTGGCATTCTTTGTCCATAATTTTCCATTGCTCCGAAGGAGGTGGGTTTGGCCAATCTGTTAACTCTTTCCACTTTCTCCAACCAAAGCTTGGTTGAGAGGCCTTCCATAATTGGTCAACTCTGTAGCAATTCTTGCTAGTTGTGTAGAGGAAGATGTCCCCTAGATCTGGATGACTGAACAATTTTTCTCTCTCCAGCCAAGATTCCTACCACAATAAAGCTGTACATCCATTTCAAATTTCCCAAAAAAATGTTGATTAATAAGGTCCCTCTTCCTTGCAGCCAAGTTCTAGATTGAAGATCCCTAGGTAGAATCACTATACCTAAGGATATCTTGTCTTTTAATCAACATACCATATTTTCGAGTCCAAATTTTCTTCCATAAATATTGTCCCCCTTTTATCCACCTCCACCAAAGCTTGGCTCCCATAACTTGGTTCAGGATAAAGGGGTCCCTAAGACCTAAGCCGCGAGAAATCTTAGGAAGAGTGAGAGTGTTCAAGGATACCAAAGCCCATTTCTTTAATTGATGAGCGCCTTCCCATAAGAATTTCCTAAATATATCGACCATAGTTGAACATTAGGTGTTAGGAGCAGCCATACGAGAGAGCTGGTATATAGGAATAGAATTAAGGATTTTTTTTAAGAGGATAATTTTGTCATCCAAATTGAGAGCTCTCAACACCAAACCACTATGTTTCAATTGGATTTTGAGGAGGAGGCCTTTCGAGCAAGTGGTATTTAAAGAAATATATGCTAAAGGCATTCCCATATACTTCATAGGTAAAGACCCAATACCAAACCCCAACAGTTAGACAAAGAAAGTTTGAATAGTCCCTGGGGTATTAAAACAGAAATATTAGATTTCTCATTATTAATCAAGGTACATGAGGCCATCACAAACTCCTGAAGAATTTCTTTGATTTTCTGGGATTCTGTCAAGGAGACTTGACAAAATATGTCATCTACAAATTGTTGTTGGGTGATGGATAAGTCATTTCCCCATGGTCAAAGACCCTTGATTTGAGAGGTACAAACTACCAATTTCAAGAAACTATCCAATCCTTCAGCAACCAGGTTGAAGAGGAAAGGGGAGATCGGATCTACTTGCCAGAGGCCTCGAGAGGGATTGAAGGTGTGGGAGGGAGAAGCATTGAGCAAGATAGAGAAAATCAGGGAGGAAAAAAGGGAGAATATCCAATTCACCCATCGTTGGTCAAATCCAAACGACTTCAGGATATTAACCAAATAGGACCAGCTGAAGCGGTCATAGGCTTTGGATAAGTCTAATTTGATCATCATACTAGGGGATTTATGATTCTTTAGGGAATGAACCATCTCTTGAGAGGTAATGATGCCATCCAGGATTTGGCGACCTTCCATGAAGCCAGATTGTTCCGGGGATATAAGGGCTGGAAGTAGAGGCTTCAAACGCTTGAATATAATAGTAGAAATAATTTTATATATAACAATGAATAAAGAGATGGGTCTAAGGCCCTGGCGATCCTCAAATTTGGTTGTTTTAGGAATTAAAGAAATAAAAGTTGAATTAAGACTCAGACATACGTTCTGGTTATGTCTCGATTCCTCCACTATCTCAAGTATATCCTTTCCAATAAAGTTCCATGTTGCTTGATAAAATTCCGCTGTGAAACCATCACGTCTAGGAGCTTTGTTCTTAGCCATTCCTTTGACAACATCCTCTATTTCTTCCAGAGTCACAACACACATTAGGGCCATGTTCTGTTCTTGGGTGATTAACCGAGGGATGCGTTGAGTGATTCTCAAAATATCATTTGGTCAGTTCCAAAAGGAGGGTCTAAAAATGATTAACCACCATATCTTCCTTCTCATCATGCTGAACCAATTGCCTCACCGATCCATCATTAAGAGAGAATATTCGATTACGTTTCATGTGCTTGATCATTTCTTTATGGAAAAACCTTGTGTTTCACTCTCCTTCTCTAAGCCATTGGATTCTAGACTTTTGTTTCCACGAGATTTCTTCTTGTTTCCTTCTTTCTTCCAAATGGTTCAACAAGTGACATTAGTCTCAACTAAGCACTCTAATCTACCTTCTCAAATTATTTTTTGTTGAACTTATTGCATTATATGTTGGAGTTTTTTCTTTTTCTTTCTAAATGTTACCAAACTCTTCCTGGTTCCATTTCTTAATCTGGGACTTAATATTTTTAATCTTTAGCTAAAATGTGTGCATATTATTTCGGCCCTTCACAGTACTTCTGTTCCACCAACCTTCATCTTTCTACGTAAATAACGAATCTCGTAACCAAAAGGATTCAAAGTGAAAGGGTCAGTTTTTGGGGTCCGATTTTAGATCAACCTCCATCCTGATTAGCCAATGATCTGATCCCATGCCCAGAAGAATGGATGCTTCTAAAAAAATATCTCTACTTATTACATGTTCTGAAACAAGAAATCAATCCAGGTAAAATGCTACCTGATGAGCTCCCCCCCTTCTATTAGTCCAGGTGAATACTCCATTGATTGTAGGCATATCCACTAGGTGTAGCTCCACAATTATGTCTCAGAATGCTTCCATATCTACATCCATCTGACAAAGCTCTCCCTTTTCTTTCTTCTAGTGACGCTATTACATTGAAATATCCACCAAGAATCCAAAGTTCGTCCTCATATAAAATTTTCAATTTTCCTAAGTTCTAGAGGAAAACCCCCTTTTCTGCTGGAATGTGAGGCCCATAAACCCCAGTCAAAAGATCCCAATATATACTCCCAATATGGAATAATTTACCTAAAAGAATCCTGGGAAGGCTGACCCAATCTTCAAATATAACTTCCATCGGAATCCAAAGGATAGCTTGCCCACTAGCACTACCATTGGAATCTTGGGCCATCACTTTGTATTGAAGTTTCAAGCTTCTTACAATCTCTGTCAACCTATATTCTGAGATTTTCGGTTCTTGATAATAATGATATTTAGATGATTTTTTCTGATCAGGTATTTCAAATATCATTGCTTGCCTCTATTATTGAAGCCTCTTACATTCCAGGATGTAATGATCATTGAGAAGTTTTATCAATATGGTGGAAAAACATAGACAACAGTACACCCTTCCTGAATTAACTAGTAAGTCACCCACCATCTGTATGGATTATTGCAAGTTCTTGCACCCTATTTTCTTTCCTTCATTCCCTATTGCTGTCGATTTTGTTCTCTGTCCTTGTTGAGATCTAAAATGATCTAGTTGATCGATTGCTATGGGTCCCTATTTGGCTTGAAATCGCTGAAAGGTTTCGCGGTATAGTTTCTTTTTCTCTTTAGGGATAAATCGTTCATTTAGGTGCCTCCATTCATTTAGAAATCTTCTCGTAACTTGTTCCTATGTTCTCAGTTCTTATTTAGAACCATCTATTTCCATATTCTCTTGTTCTGCCTGCATTACCAAGGCTTCTTTATCCTGGGGTTCTGCTTTAGCTTTTCCCTTAGGTTTTTTCCCACCCTTGGGCTGAGTCTTATGGTTTTCCTGGTTGGTCGGGCCACTGGATTCATTGATACTCTCTTCCTCCTCTACTATGGTTTCTTCTATTGTGGGTGCGTTGAGTTCGAGGGGGCTTTTGCATTCCTTTTCTCTTTTTTGGACATCCTAAAAACCTTCGGTGTCGTCCCAATATTTTTTTGGATCTTTGGCTTTTGGCAAGTCCTTCATCTCTACTTGATTTAGAGGGAATTCCTTGTAAAAGTTCCCATTTTCATGGCATGGTTGCATCGGAAAGGGATGTGTTCATAATACAGTGGTTGTTGCCATACCTCATCGAGATATTCCAACTCTATGAATTATGGGAGAGGTTCAGTAATGTTCATGTACACAGAAATTCATGTGTAGGAGGTATACCTTCCTCTCCTTGTTGAGTCTGCCACTTTAACAATTCTTCCAATAGAATTTCCTATACCTTCCAATATCTCTAGATCCCAAAAATCCACCGAGATTCCAAATAGTCAGACCCAAACCGGGGTGGCCATGAATTTATACTAATCTTGATTGTGGCATTCCTCCCAATGTTGCATGAAGAGTCTCGCATTGCAATATATATAGGGTCCATTCTCAAATATCCTTTCGTTATATTCAAGGCTAGTGATGAGCACTGTGAAGAACCCTCGAGCACCCAACTTCAGATCTATATGTCCTTTTGGCTCCAATTTTAACTGTATCCATTTTATCAGATCTCATTCAGATGGCCATATACCAATAAACTTATAGATCAGGGCATGATCTTTCATAAACTTTCGATACGTCTCCAATTTATTGTTATGAATTACAAATATGGGTTTATTGACTACTTTTGTCATACATTATCCACGGATTCGGTTCTGCCACAGTGCCCCCAACACTGGGGTTCCTTTGGCTCCCCTGCTTGCTCCGCTAGCTGCTGCAACCACTCCTTGTGAGCTTGATTCTCATGCCTCTATACTTCTGTAGGAGGGGATCTCTCCCCTCCCCATGTGTGTGCCCATCCTCGCCATAAAAATCCGCAGAGAAGGTGCTCGTTCTACCATGTACAAAGGTTACAGTAATAATGATCTAGAGATTGCAAGAGGAAACCCTAGTAGAGCATTTCCTCATTACGAATTTACATATATTACATTTTTCAATATTTAAATAGACTGTTAATTATATTTATTTACATTTTAAATGTTGAAGGAAATGGTCGGTTAAAGGAAGAAATGGTTCTTCAGTTGGATCTATTAGAATATGTGAAAATATGAATTTTAAGATTGTGTTGAGATAAAGCCTATGGAAATAAATCTATCATTTAGCTAGTTTTGATTCCTCCTTTTTCTGGTTATCCTGTACTTTGCAAAACTCATGTTGTTGATGAATTGGAGGCCTTGTTCTTCAATTATTACATATCTTTTTGTTGTATAGAATGTCACCTTTATATGGGAGGTTTCAAACCTAAATACTCATAATTTTGATATTTAGATGGTAAGATGATTCACTAAATATATACATATTTTCTTTATGAATATACAAAATATTTTCCTTTGGAAAAAACATCATTTTACTTTTAGATATTTATTTTCAAAATTTTATTAAACATTTTTTTAACTTAATATGGAATTTTTTATTTTTATTATTTTTAATAACAATATTAGCTCTCTCATCTTCATTTTCTATAACCAACCTAGATCCATCGAACTCCGAATCTATCGTGCAGAGAGGGATCAAATCTCTCAAGATGCAAACCTCTTTTATGACTGCAAAACTTGATTTTCACCTGCATAGATTTGATTCCTCTAGGATCTTGGTAGATTCAGAGTCAAGATCATCCTCTCGGAGCTTGATAGATTCAGAGTTAAGATCATCAAATCTCTCGAGTCGCAAACCTTTTTTATGACTGCAAAACTAGAATAAAGGTTGGCACCTGCAGAGATTTGATTCCTCTGGGAGGAAGGTTTGCAGAGATTTGATTCCTCTGGGAGGTTGATAGGTTTAGAGTTAAGATGAATCTAGGTTGGTTTAATTATTATTTTTTTTCTTCATTTAATTTTTATTTTTACTTAGTTTCACTAAGTCAAAATGTTTTAATTAATATTTTTTTTATTTTTATTTCAATGTAATTTGATTGGGTCAAAATGTTTAGATAACCAAATATAACAAGAACATTACCACAACCCTTCCATACTAGGATGGAGAGATGCGAGAGTGTCTTTGTCCAAAATGTAATAATGAAAATAAATAAAATTAATTATTATATATATATATATATATTATAATATATTATAGATATTTATATATATTATATATATTAATTGTACTATTGAGAGTGCATTTTAAGCAGGTGGTATTGATGAGTCATGGTATTGGTCCATGGTATGGTATGGTTAATAATACCTATCGTAAAACGGTGTGAGCATCCATGGTTAAAAATCTTGTTATATTGTAAGTATTATTTTAATTGTGAAATAAGAAATGGTTTTTGGCCATGTGGTATTGATGAGCCATCATATTGGCCAATTGTATGGTATGGTTAATAATATCCATGATAAAATGGGGGTGAATATCCATGGTTAAAAATACTGTTTATATTATAAGTTTTTATGTGCCTATTAATGAAATTGAAATATGGTTACAAAATTATTATTTTAATTCATATGGTAAAATATATTTTAATTTGTAGCTAATTTGATATATTTTATTGTGATAGAGGTGTAGATATATCTCAAAAGTAATTATATTTTTTTCTTGTTAAATTTAATAAAAAATGTTATAAAATTAAATTCAAATAAAATATTTATAAAATATTTTAATTGTGAAATGAGAGATGGTTTATGGGCATATTGTATTCATGAGCCATGGTATTGGCCCATAATATTATTATTATTACCATATCTATTAATATTTATTTGCTTATCTCTAACTTTAATGGTGCATATGACATATATAAACCACTCTATTTATTTAATTAAGTAATTATCTCAACTTCCACCGTTCACCTACCTCCATGATTAACCTCCACACTCACATGCATCCACATCTCTCCAACATATTTGTGGGATTTTTCTTTTCGATATATTAATCTTCGTGCTTGTGAAAGGCAGTTCAAACTACATACTTCCGGGGCCGTTGGAAGCCCTAAATATCTGCCAAGGCGTACCGAAGGTATGCCACGTCGACCGACTCACCCAACCGGACGCTCTCCTCAGCACAAGCAAATTCTCGTTCTTCGGCAGTATGAAGTTTGAACGACGGCAACTCTGCTCCCGTCAACCATATGGCCGTCACCGGTGACTGCGCTCGTCTTATTTTTAAATATTTCATACTCGTCTTTACTTGAAATTCCTTCTGCCACGTTGCTTTCGCCTTATCAAATTAATTCTGTCATCTGCTCGGCCTCCATCGCTTCCCCACATCTTTTCACCGACTTATGTGGATATGGAGAAATATCGTAAGGAGGCCAATGACTTGACCATGAACAGTTCCCGCTGTCGGCAATACGGAAAGGAGGAAAAGATACGTGAGAACAGGAAATTAGGCCAACGAAGAATATTTCAACGATGACTACTTTAACAGGAAAAAAAGGAGGAAAAGTTATGTGAATAGGAAAATATAGGTGTTTGGATAACTTTGATTAGGAAATGATTTGGAGTACATGTTTTGAGTAGAGTTAATGGTTTGGAGTACATTGTTTTGTGTCACATTGTAATATGCAAGTTGCATTTGGCTGGAACGAAGTTTATAAATAGATTTATTAGGCTCCATTATAATGTGCCAAGGGCCAGAGCTCGAGTTTCAAATACTAATAGAATTCCATTAACTAGATTTTTCCAGAATTGAGATTTTCCCAAAATATTTCTTTTAATGTTATTCGTGTTATGTGAGTGCTTGTCTAATGTGTTTATAATTATGTTATTTACTTCGGCAGGCTCTTCCGGATTGGCTAGCCGAACGGATGGCTTACAACGGACTCAAGCTCCACCTTCCCAAGCAGTTCTGCGAGTTGCCAAGGATGCCATTTCCCAATGACTTCCCGATATACCCGTCCAGGGAGCAATTTATCGAGTCTTGGAGTCCTATGCAAGGAGAGTCGAACTCAGTCCGAGAGTCGACGTGCGTGTTCAGACCGCGAAATATGATGAGACCCGTGGGTTGTGGAGAGTTAGTACTGTTAAGACCAATTATCCCGAAAGGGTTGGGTATGCCTGAAGCCGAGTATATTTGTTGTTGGTTGAGAGTTGCAACCGGAGAGAATACAGTTCCAGTGATTCCTCATATCACTGGAAAGGAAAATTTTAATGGGTAGATCATTCAAGCCTGTTCTTACAAAATGGTGCGCTCTAAGAAGGGAAAAAGGTGCTTGTCCTTGGATGCGGCAACAGTGGGATAGAAGTTAGCCTCGATCTTGCTAATCACAACGCGAAACCTTTCCTGGTGGTGCGCAGCGACGTAAGTTTGATTCATAATTCTTATGATCCAAATTTAACTCTGTTATATTGTTTCCTTTTCTGAATGGGAAGTCTGTG
>APFE030327916.1:0-19164 GCA_000404065.3 Pinus taeda | reverse complement strand
TTTTATTAACTATAAAAGTAAAATATTTATGATGTTTGTAATACCATGGTATTTCTAACTCATATTGATCAATATAATAGAAAATAAAATTATCTATGCATGGTTTCAAACATATTTAATTAC
This sequence comes from Pinus taeda, assembly GCA_000404065.3. Classification (NCBI taxonomy): domain Eukaryota; kingdom Viridiplantae; phylum Streptophyta; class Pinopsida; order Pinales; family Pinaceae; genus Pinus; species Pinus taeda. The sequence goes on along the minus strand of APFE030327916.1, from coordinate 19,041 downwards.
ACATTTTCTCAAAGAGATAAATTGAGATGTTACATAGAACTCTTTCATTTTCAACTCACTCATAGAGTTTTAGAAAGAGAATGTAAGGATATTGCATCTATACAATAAAGACAACAATGCTTCAAATTTGTAAACATAAATTCAAATATGCAAACAAGCGAGCAAATTGATAACTTCTTAATAATTCCATGTTGTAATTAAGCACAGTCTTTCGGTAGAAATCACATAAGAGAAATTTCATGCAAAATTTCATAAATCAACTTGATTGCATATAAATTTCAGTGTAGAAATTAGAACGACTTATTTGAATAAAAGTTGTCAAAAAAATTGAGGTTGAGCAATTTTCCACCCAACCACATGGTCAATTACACCATGTCTCTTAGTAAATATGGGCAAACATTGACTCGTTGCTAGATATTAGGAGCCCTATGAAATCTATTCACTTGTTTTGCTAGCTTTGCATAACGCAAGAGCTAGCCCTCTTCGTTGTCACATAAATCCTCTTTTATTGCATTCACATGCACCTAACAAGACCCTAGCTTATAGTCTCATGGTCCATCATTCTCATGAAGTCTCCCCACATGGTTTTGGGTACAAACCAAGGAAATTTTGACTGGTTTAACACTCATCTTGGCTTAGCCTACATCCCAACTCTCACTTGGTCTCTTGCTTGCATGTAAGACTCATTTATTATTGATGCACAGAACCCACCTTTGTTGCTTATACACCCACTTCAACAGGTCTATTCCCCTGCAAATTCTCTCTCATTACTCATGAATTTCCCTCCCCTTGAATGGTGTTGTTGTCGCTGCTACAACACCCTCCAATATTTGGCTACATTCAAATTTTGGAGCCTACTTACTAACATACCGAGTGTTGCTTTTGGTCGTCAAGTGTCGTTCCATGTTATTACACATGTTTAAGTGTCCTTGTTCTTTCCTAAGTGTCATCAAGTCGTTAAGAACATCTATAGTGCACTTCATAGTTGTAGTATATTTTCTAGTCACAAAACAACACTTTTGGTCACAATTTCACACACTTTGCCTATTATACTTATAGAGTGTTTGTAAACTAGCATTTTGATGTATACTTTTTAGTATTGGGTCTCACCTAAGTTTTAATGATGATTTTCAATGCATCACACTTGATTTTTCTCCTAACCCATTGTGTTTTTCCATGTCTCACCTTCTAGAATTAGACATTTTTTTGGTTTTTACAAGCTTGTCCACTAGGTTAGGGAGAGCACATTGCACACTCTCAAGGCTTAGTTGGACCCACCTTGTTTTTTCAAACTGTGCCCTGTGCCCAAGCCTAAATCTGCCTCCCTTCTAAGTTCACAACACACTCCCCAACTTCAAGACCCCCTTGTTCTCCTGAACTGCCCCCAGGATTTCCCTCTCTCCCAGTTCAGCACACAACACACTAACAATGGTCATTCAAGCCTTCCTTGAGCCTTGTGCCCTCCTTGTGGCTCAAGCCTACCAACTGAGCACAAAACGCATCAACAATCAACATTGGACCCCTTTCCCCTTGAGACAGTGCCATGTGCCCTCTATTAGGCCTCCTCCTCTTAACAAAGCGCATAATGCATCCTCAGTGGCCAATACACAACCCTCGCCTCTTGACAGTGCGCCCTATGACTAGAACCTTCCTCTTTCCCATTCAAGCACATTGATTGACTCATAGTTGGGAAGTTTGCATGAAACATGATAGAATAGGATATTTTCAGGCTAATGTTTGCTTGGCATAAGTGACCTTTCTTACAAGTGGTTTTATAACAACATAGCAAGGATGCATGAGGAGATTTGTTGAAGGAAGAAACGCAATGAAACATTCAGAGACAAAAGAAAACAAATTGCGACAGGTGAAAGAACATTGGATTCAGGTGATCAAAGTGATCCATAAAGACTCCATATGATCTAAAGATCCTTTGGAGGGTAGAAGGCAAAAAAAATAGGAAATATGCATCAAGTGTGGAAGATATAGGTGGCAACATTGTCACCTCTCAAGAAAGTCCATGTCACAAGTCAATATGGGTCCAAGTCATCAATGTTAGTGACTTTTCATGTTGTTGTCACGTGATGATGTGGAAATAATGATGTAATTGAAAATTTATAAACAACAATTGCTTTCGTTGGATCATAAAGTAGCTTTTTGTTGATCCAAGGGTTGCATTTCATCAAAGGAAGACTGCTCTTATTATATGTACTGCAGGATCTCTCCAGGACCTCTCCATTTCTTTATCTCCTACCACAAGCCCTCTGTCTCTCTCTCGTTTTAGAGTTGTGCATTAAAAGGTGCCCTGTATATTGTGTGTTGTATGTTCTCTTTCTCGTGTAAGAGTTGTGTGTTAAAGGCATCAGATTGGGGTGCATTATTATGAAAGTGATGACGAATTCGCAATCGTGCTTCTCCAAAATTGTTCACCTCACCAATCGTATGGACTAAGGATCGAACTTACGAGGTACGAGGTTATGGCAATGGCCAAAATTCCTTCAAAATTTCTGAAGGATCAAGGTATAAGTCCATAAAATTTGCATAGATATTTGTTCACTAGATATATTGCAATCTATAATTTAATTTTCAAATTATTTTCCTGATTTTGATATACATCTTTCTTTCTCTGGTTTTACTTCAAACTTGGGTGATTTCTGTGATTTATCCTTAAATTAAATAACTGAAGGCTTAATGAAATCTTTCCTTTCTGGTTTATGTTCTGTGACTTAATCTTAAATTAAGTAATAGATGTTTAAAGAAACCATTCTCTCTCATTTTGCATGAAACTATTGTCATGTTCCTTGTTAATTAAATAACCAATGCTTAAATAAATCATTCTCTCTGATTTTATTACAAATTATTCCCATTGTCTGCAATTTACTTGTAAATCAAATGACTAAAGGTTTAATGAATTATGTTTCTCTGGCTTTACTACAAACTATTGGGCCTTAGTGTGATTTATTTGGGCCACAGGTGATTTATTTGTATTTATTTAATTAATTAAAGGTTCAAGGAAATCTGCAATCTCTTGGAGAGAGTTTTGTGATTTGTCCATAAATTAAAATTTAACTTGCTTCACGGCTTGAATGATCTTAATCATGTAGATTTGTTGCAAGATTTTGGTTCATTTGCACATTTTCAATGTGATTTATCTGCGCGGGACATAGGGTAATCTTAAAAGGATCTATATCTTGGAATTTATAGAAAATTTCTTGAATCTTAGCTGCAATTTTCACCCTGATTTGCTCTCACCTTAAGAAAACTTTGCTTGCTGTGCATTGCTTAGGTGTTCTGTTGGAGTTTCGTGTCAAGAGAATGCCGAATTCGGTGGGAAATCATCCTGTCAAAAGCATAGTGCTTCTTCCATTTTAATGGGAGATATATGTCAAGCTATTTCATTTTATTAAAGGAAATATTGCTTTCATTTTAATGCGAAGATGTGTAAGCCTGTTTCATTGTGTTGAAGAAATATTGCACTCTTAGGATCTCTCCATTTCTATATCTCCTACCATAAACGTTGTGTCTCTCTTGTGTTGGTTATGTGTTAAAAGGCACCCTGGGTTGTAACTTGTGTGCGCTAGTGGGTTTTTTTTGGCGACAGAGTTGTGTGTTGAAAGGCGCCTTGTACATTGTGAGTTTATTTGTATACGCCCTGCCCTGTATATTGTGAGTTAAGGGGTCTGCGTGTGGAATGTTTTTGCATTTGTGTGTATGTTTGGAGATCTGTTTTCTTTTGTATGTATGATAAGTGAGAAAAGAAACTATATCAGGGTGCGTTACGACGAAGCCACCTTTCGAAGATTTTTCGCCTCACCTCTAGGTTGCTCTGCGATCAGGGATCAAACTTCCCAGGTAGTCGCAGTGGCAAAGATTCCTTTGAATTTCTCGAAAACGTAGGATCAGGCCATAAGTCCATAAATTTTTCGTAAATGTTTGTTTGGTAGATTTGGGGATTTCTGTGAATTATCAGTAAATTAAATAACTGATAAAATTTTCATAAATCTGTGTTCGGTAGGTTTGGGGATTTCATAAATAACTGAAAGCTTAATGTAATCTTTCCTCTCTTGTTTTTGTTATGGGATTGATACATGTTTTCCATATAATGTATTCTTAAAATTATCTAGATGAAAATTAAAAGAAACCAGTTTACTGTTTAAATTTAGATGAAAATTAAAAGAAACCAGTTTACTGTTTAAATTGTGATTTAATGGTAAATCCCTGATCTAAGCCTCAATGAAACCTTTGATATCCATAAGCAAATGCTTTCTATGAATTTTCGTCGTGATTGGATCTCACCTTAACCCTTAAGAAAACTTTGCTCGCTGCATTGACGCTAAGAATGATTAATTCCGCGGGAAATTAGTGTCGTTATACACTTACTCTACCTTCAAGGTAAACCTATTTTAATGTGAGATATGTTAAACTATTTCATTCGATCAAAAGAATAATCCTCAGAATCTATAATGTCGTAAATTATTGTTTGTGAGTGAAACTATTTATAACTGGTTTCTACGTCAAATTTTTTATAACTTCGTATCTTTCTTAATGAGCATGAAATTTCATTTTAGGGTTCTATATTTTCTGTTCTGTGCGTGCGTGAAAGGAGACGCGACCACGGCAAAGGATCACATTTAATGTGGTTTGCAAATCAATCCCTCTCAGGACGCCGCCTGTATATGCATGCTATGTGCCGAATTGGCAAACTATTTTCAAGTTTTCAAACTCCTGCCCTGTTCTCTCCCCACAAACATAGACGCTTTTTATGATTAACTTAAATAACTAAAGGCTTCAAAACTTTCCTCTTTTGTTTCTAAACGAATCATTCTCTCCGGTTTTGCTGCAAACTATTACCAGGTTCTACGTTTTACATGTAAATTTTCTTAGCCAGAGCCTCTAAAATTTTCTTTACCTTGTTTTAGTGCAAACTATTGCCTCATTGTGTGTGTGAGTTATCTGTGTTTTATTAAATAACTAAAGAATCAAGGAAATCTCATCACTCTTCTTTTGTTTCACTGCAAAGAATCTTGTGATTTACTGGTAAATTAACTCGCTTACCAAGAATCTTGTGAGTTATTGATAAATTAACTTGCTTAAAGAATCTTGTGATTTATTGATAAATTAACTCACTTAGAGGTTTAAAAAAAAATTGATTATTAATAAATTCATTGTAAAATATTGGTTGATTTGTTCATTTTTGGGTATGATTTATCCCTAAAAGCACTTTAAAAAGGGACGTTATTCTTGAAATTTTTTTGCAAAATTTTGTATATAATTTATAACTAAACTACCTAAATAAAAATGAAGAGAAACTTTTTTTTATTTGGAATTTATTTGTAAATAACTCCTCAAAACCTTTCATAAATATTTGTTATCCATATTTACTGCAAATTAAATTAGTGTTTGGTTGAATTTTCGCTGCGATTTCCTCTCAGCTCGGAGAAAATTTGTGTTGATGGTGAAAAAATATTTGTTATCCACATTTACCGCAAGTTAGTGCTTTGGTTGAATTTTAGCTGCGATGCTCAGAGAAATTGTGTTGTTTGGCGGGAAATGAGTTTCTTGCACTCATGATTTCATCATGTAAAATATTCTTATTTAAAACTGGCTTGTATATATCGCTTATATATGTAAAACAATAATGCTTCCATTTTAGTTTGAGATTTATAATGGATCGTGGCATATTGGTCAAATTTCTTTAGGATTCTACAGTGATGACATTAAGTTGTTTTGAAGTTCTAGATTTGTTTTCATAGTAATTTACTTAGATTTTTTTCTATTTAAATCAAAATACCTATATGAAATCAAAATAGCTTATACCAAGAATGTTTGAATGAGATTTCTATCACCATTGTAAGAAAATATAATAAATTCATATGTTATTAATCAAAATATTTATGGTGGACTTGCAAAAGTTATAGTTTAATTTAACTTCATTATTTTGTAGATTGTTAATAAAATTCAACTATTGCAATTATAAAATTGGGCCTATTGCAATTTTAGAAATAAGGAATTAAATATACTCTAAGCAATGGAACATACCCAAATTGTCTTAAAAGCCGAGGATGTTCTTCCCTCCCATTTTATTAATATTTCCCTACAAAATATTCTAATAATATAATTCTATAACATATAATATTATTATTAATAAAAATAACTTATTATTTAGGTTTATATAAACTCAAAGTGTAATAAAAGAATTTCCTTTTTTCTTCAATTTATATAATTCATTTTCTTTTTGTACTATTATAATTCATTTTGTTTTTATGTTTTTTTTAAGTTCATATAGTTATGTACCTCCTCTTAAGCTTAAATAAAAACCTAGTAATCAAATGATATCATGGTTGGTTAGCTAAAAGAAGTAATAAGTTTTTTTCTCAAAACAAAACAGATCTTGGTTGACATGTTTAAATGATGAAGCTAAGGAAACTCTACTTCTACTTGTCTACAAAATGTGAAAAATGGAAGCCCATCTATTTGTCTAATTAAAGGTCAAGTATTGAAAGCATATCCATGGTGAAGAATATTACATTCATTTGTATGAAAATGTAGCATCAATATATCAACAATGAAGAATATTGCATGACATGTAGCATAAATAAATATGATAACACTCAACCACATGTCAAGCGTGTTTAGTCACAATTGTAATTAGAAAATGCATGTGTGTTAAAGGGAGGTGTTTAGTCACAATTGTAATTAGAAAATGCATGTGTGTTAAAGGGAGGTGGGAAACACGACTGCCTGAAAAATAAAATTAACTAATAAAAATATTGAACTAAATAAAATTTGAGTCTAGCCTAAACTTTGTTTCCCTCATAATGATGTTGCACCTTGATTATATAAAGACAGCTTTCTATCATTGAAATTTTGTTTCAACTTGAGTACCTAGTTATTTTTACTATGAAAAACCCATGAAATAAATGAAATGAAATTATTATCAAAGACATAATAGAATTTAAAATCACAAGGACCTCCAAGTGTGTATACAATCCTATGCTATGTGAAATTTGATTATGTTTGAAATTTGTTACAAATATTACACATCTTTCAAAGACTATCAGTTCCATTGAGTCATTATAATGATTTTAAGCCTCATTTGTTACATAGATTCATTTTAAATTTTGATACAAATTATTTATTTATGTATTTTAGGTGTAAAACCTATTATAATTTAATGTCAAATTAATGCTAAGCATAATTATTATTTTCTATTATATATTAATATTACCTAACTCACTATTTTTATTTAAGAAAAACCACATCTCTTTAAAGAACCCATTGTGGTCCATACAATGTAGATTTTTACTTATGCTAAAGGCCTCTAGGTCTTGGAAGTTAGCATGCTTATTATGTGTGAGAAAAACTAGCTATTAGTGCATCAAAAGTAATTTTAGGTCTTAATTCACGACCAAAAGATAGTTTCAATTGAAATTATTTACAAATTGAGTGGGCCTAATGGCTAAGAGCTTGTACTATTTCCTTCTCAGAGGTCATATGTTCAAATTCAAAGGGGTTAGAGTATGTACACTTTCACACTTTCAATAAACTTTAGTCATCAAATTGTTGGGTGAAAATAGGTGCCTTATCTAACAAACAAGTGGGTCTTATATACAAGTTTGGTGTCTAACTTACCATAACCTTAAAATTAGATTATCAATATTATTAATATGTTAATTAATAAAATTAGTATAAAAGAAATAATGATATCATTTATTATATGAAGATTTTTTTAATTTTTTAATATATAATTTTTTAAGCTCTTACACAGAGAAAATGTAAAACACTATTTTCAAAAATTTAATAAATAATTTTTTAAGCTCTTACACAGAGAAAATGTAAAACACTATTTTCAAAAATTTAATAAATAAAATATATGTGATTTTATAATTCCTTTGCAATATTCACATAAATGCACTTTAGAATTGGTATTAATATCCCTTTAAATGCATTTAATAATAACATAAATGCGCTTTATTTTGTATTATCTCTCACATACAATAACAAATGCACTCTAATTTCTTATGTTTTTAAAAGTAGAAAAACTATGAATATCAATAATTTTCTCATCCTTAAATATCATTTACATAATTTGAAAAATATTGAAAATAAATTTTCAAAAACCAAATGTAAAATTTTAATCAAAACCATTTGGAAAATGTTTTAAAATGTCTAAGTTCATGGCCATTGTTTTGGGTATGAATTGAACATGACGTCCAAAACCTTGACCAAAATCCCATGTTTCTAAGGTTTTTTTATTAATTTATCTAAGTTATCCCACTATCTTAATTACATGCTTGCAAAAGGGTTTAGGCTAAGGGATGATTAATAGAAAAATTTTACAGCTCAACATCATCAACTTGTTTCACCTACGAGTGTGTATTTTCTTGATCAACTTCAACTGATCAGAGAAAAACGTGAGCTCCACAATAGGAAAATGGCATGAATCCCAAATTGGATTGACTTTCATGGCCATAGCTACTTTGATCCAAATCTACAACTAAGGTTCTAAGGCTTCCATGCATGAAAAATATGAGGTGGTATTCCAACTTGTTCAACGAATATATATAGAACTTTTTGCTATGCAACAAGGACAAGGTGATAGTTTTACATCAAATGAGTCAAAAAATACACACTGCAACTCATGGAGTTATGAGGTACATACATTATCTAGGACCACTACATCAACATAAAACATAACATATAGACTTGCTAGAATAGGTGTGACTCACATAACAATATGCTAATGTGTCTGTTAATATTTTACACACACATTTACCTATTTTGTCCACCATCCAATTTCAACTACTGCTCCAACCTCTGTTTTTGCCTCAACCAATATTCTAGCCATAGTGCCTTGAAAACTAGAAACAAATTAGGGGAAAATTTGCGCAAATTCGTTATTTTTTGGACATTTTATTCTGGCCATAGTGCCTTGAAAACTAGAAAAAAATTAGGGGAAAAATTTCGTAATTTGGCTATTTTTTGGACATTTTATGAAAAAATAATAATAATTGCCAGTTTGATCAAAAAATCACCTTTTTCTGCAGATATATGATTACATTCATGAAATTCATCAAATATTTACCAGTTTTAATAGAAAATTACATGTTTTTTATTGAATATTCACCTACATTCTATATGTATAACTTTTCAATTAGAATAATCGCCAATAATACTATACATATTTATAATATTGAAATCCTTAAAAATTACCCTGCTTGAAAAACATTGTCTCTACTACACTCGTCCACTTCGTTTCATTTTGACATTTTTATTTGCATCTTGGTTCAATTCTATTATTGGAGTTATTCTTTTTCATGAAACAATTGTTCCAATAGTTAATTCTAACAACCATAAAACATGTATTGGGTCAGCTAGGCTCAATATGTTTACTTTTACAAACTCCAAATAAATTTAAAATGCAAATCATTTCACCTTCACCAAGGATTTTCCATGGAATTTTTAACGTATTTGATTTTTTAAATGCCACGTCGATCATATACTGAAACCTCTCCCATGTGTGTTGCCTTTGGATATCTCGAAAACCATTGGATTGCAACTATAATCCCATCACTAAACTTGAATACTTGTCGTTCATATTAAAATATTCCATGGGACTGTAATTATAATCCCATCGGCCCCTAAGTTTGAATTTATACAATTGTATTTTGTCCCAGTGGATCAATATACATCATTGGATTAATCTAGAACTAACGTGGATCGACTTTAAATAGTGGTATAAATTGGCTCCATCGCTTCTCTTTTTCTCTTGTGCTAACTCATTGCTTTTTCTGAATCATGCATTCCACTTCTCCTCTAGAGTGCTCAATTTTTAGGACGAGAAACAATCTACATATATGTAGGTGTAACATTGTGCATATGTTACTTATAATGTGGCGGTTTCCATTTATGTTAGCTTCCCACAAGCGAGACAAGGATATACCATCCCCCTACAACATGATCGAAGGAGAACTCGATGTTTGGGCACTTTTTATAGAAATATGGAGAGCATAGTTTCCTCATAAAACTTCCATCTACTATAGCATTGATATACATTCCCACTACCAAATTGACCCCACTTGCATTCATGTAATATTTATTTTCTATCAATTCATTACTTTTCTCTGCAATAATGTCAGAGGACTGGCATTCATACTGCACATTTTGTCCCTCAAGATGGGCTTGTGAAAGACAAAATTTGCTCTAGAAGATGACACAGAAAATGAAATAATGTCAGAGGACTGGCATGTACCTTTTAATACACTAAGAAATCAAATCAACGTGCATAGGGGGGTCCCTTGTTAGAAATAATAGTGTCTCATACATCACTTTGTTGTCTCAAAAGGTCAATCAACTTAAATAGTTCTAACAAGGTCCACAAGGCTTACACCTAAACTTTTTTCTCCTCAATCTTTAATGGATCTCAATTAAAATGGCTATATGATACTAATAAGAGTGTCTTATTAAAAAACATATATAAAAATTTTTACTATATTATCATATACAAATATATATAATTTTAGTAATTTTATACATAATGAATTGCTTCCCCATTTATATCTTGTAGTTTTTTATTTATTCATATTTGTATTCCTCTTTATTTTTAGAGTGTTTTCCTATTGGTTTACTGATCTCATTGTACTTTAATTTTCTTGCAGATTTGCAAGGTAGACTACCTTATTTATGAATTTTATCCTTCTACTTCATCATTAATTCTCTCAATAATGTCTACTTTTTTTCACCATCTCTTCCACATCACTAAATCACATGGCACTAACTATGTATAAAGGGCTATGCTCTCAATCAAGGATTTTGGTACACTGTCAACCAAAACACATCAAATTGATTTTTTCTACGTAATGTTCTTGTATGTAATTCCATGTAATTATATAGACATGATACAATGTGATCCTTGAGAGATGCTACAACCACATATTTTCTTGGGTTTAAAGAAAAAATTCTTCTTACCATACTTGAAAAGAAACAAAGGGTACTAAAACCCACATCAGTGATGTAATTATACGACCTCTAAGGATATCCACATTGAGATGTAATCTTACTAAGTTTTAATCTCTTTCTACATTAATTTTGGTAAGGGGTGTTGCATTTTTACAAGGAAAAACTTCTTGTTTTCATAGTTTTATTCTTCTACTTCCTCTCTCTATTTTTATCAAGAATTTGTACTTAGTTTGACAATCTCTTTCACATTAGGAATTTTCATTGTACCATCATTATTTAAATGGTTTACTCTTAATAAAGAATTCATATATATTCTTAGTGAATAAAAGTTAAATTGATTTTCCATGGGAAACATTTTTCCTAGGTACTTCCACACAAATATGTACACATAGTACAATGGCATCCTCAAAGGAGGCTACAACCTCAAAGGTAATAGTTCTTATTTACGTAGGTCAAAAGAGACAAGGTACTGCAACCTGTGCTAGTGCTTTATTCCAAAATTTCTCCAAAGCTACCACAAACAAGAAAAAATTAAATAGAAACAATCATCTCTACAATAAAAGAGCTACAACTAAAATTATTTTCCTCTCCTCCCTATCAAAGTGTAAAACTTTCATTGTCAAGCCTGATTAGACTACATGGATTTATCCCCTAAGGTCTAATACCAAACTATATGCTTTATAGTCATTCCTATTAAGGTATGCCACAAAATACATTCTTCCAAAGAATTTTTCCCTTTTTTCCTATTTTTTAGTGATATGTGAGTTAACTAGCTAGACTCCATTGATTTTCCAACTAAGGGCTAACAAACCAAGTAATCTATATAATTAGATTTACTAAGTCTAAACCAATTCAATATTTTACCCAATTCATGGCTTCTATATTTGTCATGATTTTTTGGATTTTTATACCCATATTGTTTTAAAAGGCTAGAAACAACATTTCAATGCCTAAAGGGAAAATTCCCTTTAAATCTCTATATTGGGCTCACTCAAGCCAAAGCTCCCCCAAGCAAGGGCATGCCTACTTTTAATGATCAAAATGTTCATTGTCATGGATGATCACCTGCGACCTAATAACAAACCATGTACTATGAGTCCTTCCTATGTAGGTGGGCGACAAAAATATTTTCCCAAAGAATTTTTCCATTTTTGTCTAAATTTTAGTGATTTAAGAGTTTACTGTCCAAGTTATCCAAACTTCATGGACATTTCAGCTTAGGCCTAACAAAAGGAGTACTCTATATAATTAGCACTACTAAGTCCCAAACTAACTCCAACATTTCACCCAATTATTAACAAAGAGTTCTTAAAAGAGTAAAAAACTCTAATGACTAAAGGGGAAATCCTCTTTAAGCCTCTCTATGGGAGTCACCAGAGCTAGAGCTTCCCCAACCAAGGGTATGTCTAGCTTTTAGTCATCAAAATGTCTGTTGTGAATTCTAATCAAACTCCACGGATCTATTAGCCAAGGCCTAATAACAAATTATGTGCTTCTCAATCCTTCCTATTTAGGTGGGTGACAATAACCATCTCCCAAACAAAATTTCCATAATTTTTAGTGACCTGAGAATTCATTACCTTGATCAATTTGCTATCAAACCAATTAATCTACCTAATTAGCTTTACTAAGTCCCAAACCAAGTCCAAAATTTTACCCAATTCATCGCTTCTATGGCTATCATGATTTTAGAATGTCTGTCCCAATACAATTTAATAAAAGTAACATAAAAAGTCTAATGACTAAAGGGAAAATCCCCTTTAAGCCTCTCTATGGGAGTCGGGGAGCTAGAACTCAGGAAGCAAGGGCATGAATGAGTATGATCTCTTCCACATAAAGGAATCTTTTTAAAGCTAAAATTTGGTGCCAAATCCATTATGTCTCCACTCGCACAAGGTGCTTCACTTTATCTAATATAAAACTAACAATGAAAAAGCACACTAAATTGGTTGTTAATTTGTAAGGGGACCTAGAAATCCCCAAGCAAGGGCATGAACCATTATGATCTCTCCCACATAATGGAATGTAAGAAGTATGTTGAAAGCCAAATTTTGGTTCCAATTCAATTATCTCCCCATTCACATAAGGTACTTCATTTTGATCTAATATATAACTAACAATGAAAAAACAAACTAATTTGGTTATTAATTTATAGGGTTACAATAAAAGGTATCGAAGGATGATTATTTTCCGATATAAGTAAAAATCACATCATGCACAAGTAATCTAAAGACTATTTTTTCAAACTTGTTTGGAATGGTGCATAGTATGAGCTCAATAAGGTAATATAACATAAAAATCTACACTCATTACAAGATGGCCTATATTCAATATATAGAGGATGGAAAATTGTGTTTCCAAAATATATTTCTATTAAGAAGGATGTATAGATAAATAATCACTTCATCAAATCCATAATGACCATTTTTAATCACTACTTTTACATCAAATAAATGGGAAACTATAACCTCTCAACATTGTTACAACAATAATATAGAAACTATGTGTCTGGCCTGAATAAATTGGTGGGTGTCAACCTTGTTTTCCTATCCATCAGTTGATAACTAGAGTGATTTTTCTCTACAAATAAAATAACTATCTAGAAAAATTAATGGCAAAATTAAGCACAATAATTTGAATTGAATGGAGTGGAACTTGAAAAAGTTTTCGTGTTTTCACAAAAGAGTGTGGCTCCTAAAGAAAAATATAAAATTGTATCAGAAGCTTAGAAGAGACCAACCATAGAATTGAATGAGAAGCTTAGAAGAAACCAATCAATATATAGACAATGATATAGATATAATATATAAGGTAAGAGGAAACAAACTCTTCATAAAACTATTCAAACTAAAAACTTTTGAAAAGTTTCTTATTTTAAAACAAAACAAAAAAATATAAAATATATTAACCTTATTTATATTTAATGTGTTTAAAAAATATTTAGGATATAAAATATAATTATTTATTATTATAAAAATATAATTAACTTAAATGGCATAAAATTTTATAAATTTTAATTATTCATATTCCAAAATTATCTATAACTTTAATTATAATAATACTTAAATATCATTAATTATATTTTACATTACCCAATCCTAAATAACAGCTTATTCAGTGTGACAGAATCAAGAAACTAAATTTTAAATCAAAACAATTTTTTTTTAAATCCTAATTAAAAAAATTATGCTTACCCAGAACTATATGACCCATGGAACTATTAAAAATGGAAATAACAGTACATCTCTAAATGTGGAACTCTTCTACAAAATTTAAAGCTAGGGAGCGGAAACTCAACTCTATCAGATTCAAAAATTCATTATCTATATCTTCATTTTTATGGTTTTCTATCTCTATTTTGAAACCTAGATGATGAAGCAGCAATATTAACTTCAATATTGCTGTTTTCTTACTTCAGTTTTTAGATTCAAATAAATAACTTAAAATTTGGTGATCTCTTATTTGTTTTCTTCTTTTTTTATGTGGTGATCTTTATGACGTATATTTTTTTTAGTTTCATTTTTTACGTACCAATACAAAATTATTTTAAGTTTCATATTTTATATATTTTTATAATAAAATAATTATAAACGATGTTTTATATTTAAATAATTATACATTTCTGCCTCGCATTACGTTTTAGAAATCACATATTAATATAATCAGATGCAAACTAACAATACTTTAATTTCGATAGGATAGTAGACGATGAAGCCCATTTCCACTAGTCGATGTAAAATTATTTCTAAACCTGCCTTGGAAACTCCATTATCTTCTGCAAGAGGCCAAGTCACATCAATTCTAAAACTGTCTTGGAAACTCCATTACCTTCTACAAGAGGCCAAGTCACATTAGAGGGAAAATTGGTAGAAATTTCATAAATGAGAACGGTGTAATAGATAACTGTGGAAACCAGATCCTTTATCAGAGAAAATGTTTATCAAACCCAGTTCCAAAATGGCGGTCTCATCACATAATGAGAGAAAACTGCTAAAGCTGAACAATAAATTAAAAAACTTCTAGTAGATTTGGTTGCTGCAATAGGAAAATAATTTGCCTCTGGATCGACAGAAAGTCGTTCTTTCTTCCATATGTCAGTGTGAGGTACAATGAGAGGTGGCCTATCCATGGCTCAACTTATCGATTCCGAAGAGGTAAATTGTACGTTAAAGACACCAGTTTTTAAGGATATACCTACAAACCCTACCCACAAAGATTCCAAGGCACATCAGAGTGAATGGAGGCTGTGTTAGCTGAAACCTTGACAAAATCCCTTTCGCCTTTCCTCTCTGCATAATGACGTCGTCCCTGGTATACACGCATCCAAATTTATTAGAATCTCATACTCTGAATCAACTGGCATGTCGCGTTCAACCCACACTGAAGGAGCTACTACCTTTTGACCTGCATGGCCATTTCTCTTTGTCGGGCAGAACTTGATATATTTCGCGGCATAAACCAGTTCTCGCGTATGCCATTAAATTCTGTTGAATACGAATATTATCATCTCACAATATGCAATTACCGCCGCGAGTTAACCGCCTTGGATATGCGGTTATCGTGAATAGGTATGACATTATCAGTATTGACGCGAATTATCACCTGATCCCACACAATATTCGAGTGCTTATCACCAGTGGTTATGCGAGTTATCGTGTGAAATCTGAATTATCACCAGTAATCGTTCGATACGGGCATTATAACCGCAGAATATTCGCATCATTAAGTTGATATTGTTGGAAATTAATTCCAACTACATCACATAAATGATCTGATCTTCAGCAATTAATTTCAGATTATCCGGAAGCTGCAAAAGTCCACTGATATTTTGCACTTTAAATGAACATTAAATGTGCAGAAATCAATTCCCCTGCAACCGACTTATTTCCACCGAGAAATACATCACCGCCACTTCTGCAATAAATACAGAGATAAATATCAGCAGATATTTCACTTTGTTTAATGTTTAACTCAGATATTTGTTTTCATATAAATACATGAATAGCAGTCCTGTTTTTCTTAAGAGAGGCAGCATAAGCAGAAAAGAACAGCAGTTCTGTTTTCTGTGTGATTGTAAGAGATTTCTGAACAACAGTTCTGTTTTTGTACTCTGAGAGAAAAGAGAGAAGGTTAGAAGAACAAGAGTGTGTCTCTTCTGTAAATGCACAGCAGGGATGAACCTACGATTTTATGAGTTAGAGAAAATCGATTTCTGGAACTGAAGCGTTCCTCTTGTAACAGCTAAGTTTACTGTATCAATTTTTCTTATTGTTCATGAATA
Source organism: Pinus taeda (assembly GCA_000404065.3). Classification (NCBI taxonomy): domain Eukaryota; kingdom Viridiplantae; phylum Streptophyta; class Pinopsida; order Pinales; family Pinaceae; genus Pinus; species Pinus taeda. Next base: position 2,804 of record APFE030327916.1, on the reverse strand, counting down.
CAAGTTTACTGTATTGCTGATTTTATGTCGCTGTTACACCAAGTGTCAAAAACACTTTGATTTTACTCTGTAAGTCCATTACTGATTTGACGCCCCTTGTTTTAATTGCTGTTACACAAAGCGTCAATTTTCTTAAAGTGACTTAGCGTCAAAAACAGTTTTCTATTTTTTCTGTGTTATAAAAAAAACAGAGTATTTTTCCTGTTGCTGCAACACCACGATCAGCGTTGCTGCAACACCAAGTCCAGAAAACAAAATTATAAGTTTTCTGTGTAAAAACAGAGCAGTTTTGTGTTGTCTGTTCATTAAGGAATTTAGCAGAAAATTCCATCATGATATCAGAGCGTTGTTCTCTGATCTTTTGTGTTTGAAATCACCATAAAATTTCCAACATGGTATCAGAGCTAGTCTAGGCACTCAGTGAGTCAAAAACAGAGTTTGTTTTTCACTGTAGGAGCTGTAAGAAGTTTGAAAAGCAGATTTTTGCAGCAGAGAAAGTTTTTTCTTGTTTTAATTTTAGAGTCAGTATCTCTTCTTTACCTATACAAAGTTAAGATGGCAGATGCTGGAACAGGTTTGACAAATTCCCAACTGCCACAGTTTAATGGGAAAAATCACAGTGATTGGTCAATAAAAATGAAAGCATTGTTTGCTTCTCAAGGAATATGGGAGCTGGTTGAAACTGGCTATGCTGAACCTGCAGATGCAACAGCATTGGCTGCTTTGACAGCAGCATACATAGACTAGTTGAAGAGTGACAAGAAGAAGGATGCCAAAAGCCCTCTTTTTCCTCTTCCAATCAGTACATGAAAGTGTCTGTCCACGGATTGCAGGAGCAACAAAGTCCAAAGAGGCATGGGATATTCTCAAAACTGCCTATCAAGGAATGGAGAAGGTGAAGACTGCAAAGTTGCAGATGTTGAGGAGAGACTTTGAAACACTCAGCATGAATGAATCTGATACAATAGATTCATTCTTCACTCAGGTTATTGGGCTGATAACCCAGATTAGATCTCATGGTGAAATCCTTGAAGAAAGAAGGATCCTAGAGAAGATCTTGAGATGTTTACCCTCAAGGTTTGAAGCTGTTGTGGTAGCAATAGAAGAAACAAAAGATCTCTCACAGTTCACGGTAGATGAACTAAGTTCTTCTCTTATGTCTCATGAACACAGACTGAGTAGAGGAACAGATTCCTCTTTTGAGCAAGCATTCAAGACTCATATGTCTTTCAGCCAAAGAAAAGGTCGAGGCAGAGCAAATAACAGAGGTCATGGAAGAAGCCAAAACAGAGGTAGATATTATCCTGCAAGTACAAGCGGAAGGAGCTGCAATCAGAACCAAGATGAAGGTTCAAGAAAACAGCAAGCTCATGGACAAAGGTATGACAAATCCCAAGTCCAATGTCATTATTTTAAGAAATATGGGCACTATGCCAATGAATGTAGGAGAAAACAAAATGACATGAATAGTAGGCAGAATGTTAATTTTGCAAATGAAGAAAATAAGAATCCAAAGAATGTGATGTTAACATGTAACATTGCACAAGACAAACAAGAAGATGTTTGGTTCTTAGACTCAAGTTGTAGTAATCACATGACTGGAAATATTGCAATGTTTGCCAATCTGGATGAAGATGTGAAATCTGAGGTAACAACAGGGACTGATACTAAGATAGCTGTCAAGGGTAAGGGTAGAGTTAGTATCCGAGAAAGAAATGGAGAGCAGATGATTGTGCCAGAGGTATACTATGTATCGGGCCTGAAATGTAATCTTTTGAGCATTGGGCAGTTCATTGCCAAAGGTTACAACGTGTTCTTCAAAGATGATATGTGTACAATCAGAGACATACCTCCAAGTAAGAAGATCATTGCACAGGTGCAGATGACTAGCAATAGAATGTTTCCTCTCAAACTCAGGGCAGATTTGAAGGAAGGAAGAACTATTGCAGCTGTAACACAAGAAGTCTTTCAGGAACAAGTGAAAGATGATAATTGGTTGTGGCACTTGAGATTTGGACATCTCAATTTGAGAGGCCTGAATTTGTTGCACAAAAAGAGAATGGTAAAAGGATTGTCGTTGATTGAAAATCCGAACAGCCTTTGTGAAGGCTGCATCTTGGGAAAGCAGCACAAAGAAAGCTTTCCAGCAGGAAAGAGTATAAGGGAAAAAGCACCCTTGGAAATAGTTCACTCTGATGTGTGTGGACCGATGCAAGTACCATCACTTGGTGGAAATAGATATGTTTTAACTTTCATTAATGATTATACCAGAAAGACATGGGTGTATATGCTGAAACAGAAGAGTGAAGTGTTTGAGAAATTCCGCCACTTCAAAACTCTTGTTGAGAAACAGTGTGGGCACTACATCAAAGTGCTCAGAACAGATAGAGGAGGAGAATATATCTCCCAAGACTTTCTGCGTTTTTGCAGAGAGAATGGCATACAAAAACAGCTCACAGCAAGGTATACACCTCAGCAAAACGGTGTCGCTGAAAGAAAGAATAGGAACATTCTTGACATGGTCAGAAGTATGGTGAAGGCAAAACACTTGCCTCATGAGTATTGGGCATAAGCTGTCACTTGCGCAGTTTATATCTTGAATAGATGCCCAACTAAAGCTGTCATGAACAGAATACCAGAAGAAGCATGGAGTGGTCAAAAGCAAATTGTCACTCACATGAGAGTATTCGGTTGTGCGGCTTATGCACATATACCGGATCAGCTAAGGAGAAAGCTTGATAGTAAGGGGGAGAAGTGTGTGTTTGTTGGCTATTGTGATGAGTCAAAAGCATACAAACTCTATA
>APFE030327910.1:35619-52208 GCA_000404065.3 Pinus taeda | reverse complement strand
ACTAACTGAAAAGGCGTAAAACCAGTAGCAGTCTTTACGGAGGTCCGGTATGCCCAAAGAGCCGAATACAACATAACGTGCCAATTGGACCGATTTTTGTCGATTGTCCATTGGAGTATCGTCTTAAGAGTTTTATTGACTGCCTCGACCTGTTCGTTGGCCAGAGGATAATAAGGAGACGAATGCTCTTGACGAAAAATTAATTTAAGGGCCAATTCGGACATGAGTTGATTCTAGAAGTGATTTCCATGATCAGTGAAAATCTCTCTCGGGACACCGAATCTTGAGATAACTTGATTGAAGAGAAACAAGGCTACCGTGTCACTATCATTTTTATAAGTGGGCATGGCTTCGGCCCACTTCGTAAAGTAGTCTACCGCCACAATAATGTACTTGTGATTCGCTGTTGAAGGCGGATTACAAGTTGTAAAATCAATACCCCACTTAGTAAAAGGACCGACCGTGACAACGGGAAAAAGAGGAGTTGGATGAGCACGTATCTTTCGAGTAAAGATCTGAAAAGGGTGGCAACGTTTGACCGCTTCCACACAGTCTTTAAACAGTGAAGGCCAAAAATAGTCGGCGCGTAGGATGCGCTGGGCTGTAGCAAGCCCTGATAGATGACCACCACAAGCTCCACTGTGGCAATCATTAAGCACAGACTCTACTTCTTCCAAGGTTAAAAAACATCGAAGGATTGAATCAACCCCTCGACGGTATAAAGTATCACCAATGATAACATAGTTCTTGGCCAGCTGACATAATTTACGACGTTCATCCTTGGAAAAAGTGGAGGGAAACTTCGATGTCTAGAGATAGACAATGATATCTCCATACCAAGGGTCGAGTGAAGAGATGAGGAATAAATGTTCATCGGGAAAACTTTCCTCATAAACCGTATCCTCTCCACAAGGCAGCTCAGAAATTAGCTCAACGAAAACCATGGATTTCTTAGACTTTGTTGACAAGAATTCGAGATCGAATTCTTGCAAGATGACTATCCATCTACTATATTTGCCCCCAATCACTCACCTACTGAGGACAAATTGAAATGGATTGATCGCCACTAAGACAAAGGTTTTGCGTAGCAAGATGTAATGACGGAGTTGCTGGATAGCATGAACAGTTGCGAAGGCCAATTTCTCTACCGGGGAATAGCGAAGTTCAGGGCCTATTAAGCCTCGGCTCAAATAATAAATCACGTGCTCGGTAAGAGCATCGTCCTCCTGAACCATAACCATACCAATGGTTGATTCTGCTGCCGTGAGATATAAAAGGAAGTCTCTGCCATAATCCGGTGGACTCAAAAGCCGGGTAGAGACTAATGCTTTCTTCAAAGCATCAAACGATCGTTGCGCAAAGTCGTCCCATACAAATGGAACTCCTTTCCGTAACAACCACATGAACCCTTTAGTAATCTCAGAATAGTTTGCTATGAACCGCCGTAAGAAATTAGCCTTCCCTTGAAGACTCTGAAGTTGACGAATTGAGGACGGGGGAGGCAACCAAACTATTGCCTCAACCTTGAATGGATCAACCCGAATCCCTTCATTTGACACAATGAACCCTAACAACCGACCGGACGTAACCGCGAAAACGCACTTGTTGGGATTCAACCGGATTTTATAAAAATGACATCGTTCGAAAACCATTCGAAGGTGGCTAGGGTGATCAGTTCTCTTTCGAGAACGAGCAGCGAGATCATCTAAATACGCTTCGATGACATGCTTGATGTCGTGAAAAGCATAAGACATGGCCCGTTGAAAGGTAGCTCTAGCATTTTTAAGACCAAAAGGCATCTTTCTATATGTAAAGGTACCCGAGGGACATATGAAGGCCGTCTTATGTTGGTCTTCAAGACGGATAGAAATTTGATTATAACCAGAGAATCCACCCATGAAGGAAAAAATATCATTACCCGCACACTCGTCGATAATCTTATCAATAAATGGCGTGGGGTAATTGTCCTTAGGACAAGCCTTGTTTAGGTCCCTAAAATCGATGCATACTCGGATTGTTCCTTGCTTTTTATCTACAGGGACTGGGTTGGAAACCCAATCAGTAAGAGGAACAGGGTATATGAAACCTGCCTTTAGCAGCTTCTCCACTTCCGCTTTGATAGCTGCTGCTTTCCTAGAGTTGACCAGCCGAAGCCTCTGACGGACAGGTTTGGCGTTTTCGTACGTCTTGATCTCATGCTGAACTATAGATGGGTCAATGCCAGGCATTTCCTCATAAGAACAAGCAAATACATCCCGAAATTCTTTAAACAGGTCGGTGTAAATTTGAATTTCTTCAGGGGAACACTCAATCCCGATTAAGAGATTCTCGATTGTGTTAGGGTCCCTAGAGATGTTTATAGGTGTTGTTTTTGAAATCACCGACATATTACCTTCGGCACAAACGTGTGCTGGAGCCAAATGGTTCGACATCGTACAAACATCACTAGAACAGAGCTCAGAGAATCTAAACTCTACCTCTTGCAATGGAGGAAGAAAGTATGAACAATGGTGTAAATCTTCCCAAGGTTGATCTATACCCATCGTTGCTTCGAGAATTGCTTCTTCCGATGGTAAAACTGAATCCAAGCAGTCCAAAGTAGAGGTAGAATCAAGGCTCCAAGCGGGGGCCACATCGCCTTCTAACTCCTCTTCATAAAAAGGAGTAGAATGGTCATTTGCAGAGTTCACGATAGACTTATATCTAAGCTCAGTTGCAGATATAGGAAATGCCATTCCGTTCTCTTGTCCTTCAACTAATGTGGTCATAGGTGAAGGCAAGGTCCAGGGGTCCGAAAAATAATGAGTTCGAAAGAACCCATCTCAAGAAAACTCCCTAGATGATGAAATAGCATTGATTTTTGCTATAGGAGAGGGAAACTCAAAGGTACCCATCAACGAGGAATACATCCCTACTCCTAGATTCTCAGTAGGCGGAGGAGGGTTATCCACTAACGGAACAGTAGAGTCGGAATTTGCTTGAGGATCAACTGGAGAATAATCTAATTGATCCACCTTTACGATTTTCCCCTCATGAGGAAAGCGAATGACAGGAAACAAAGTCGAAACAACGACGTCCGTTTCATATACCCAGTTCCTTCCTAGGAGGAGATTATAATCTATGTTAACATCTGTGACTTCTACTTCAATATTAACGACCTTCCCCCCAACACATATAGGAAAGGCCGGGATAATCCCATGCGGCTTATGAGAATGGCCATCGAATGCAGTCAAGACGGTAGGTGAAGGAACGGCCGAAGGTGATCCAATAGCCTTCCAACATGACATGGACATGACACACGTGGAAGCCCCTTCATCAATAACGGTTCGAAAAATGTTAATTTTCTGGTATGTAGACTTTATTTGAAAAGCCATGTGATGAGGGAGTCGCTTTTTGACATTTAACATGTCGAAAGTGAGCACCAAAGAATTACTTGGATCTACTACCCCCATTGCCGAAAGCAAAGCACTTCTCTGAGCAGGACACGACTGGAGAACCTCTAAAGCGGACATAGCGCACAGAATCTGAGCTAGATCCTTCACAATGGAGTAATTCTAGGCGGCCCTAGCATTAGGATTAATCGTCACGCGTTTAGCGGAACCTTTCGGTATCCGTGGTGTAGTCTCAACAGGGGGTCGCTCGATATGAAGGTCAGTACTTTCGGGAACAACCTTATCCTTGGAAGTTTCAGCTTCACCATAATCACGTGACCGAGTAGCCACATGGACGTTAGAACCCATCATGAAGACATTCGATGATTTCCCCCTTCCTGGTTTCCCCCTGCTGAGGTTCCAGGGTTCGAACTCGCGCCAGCAAGAAGTTGTTGCCCTTGGGGAAAAGGGTTAGTTAACACAGCTTGGGAACTAGAAGTCCCTTGCTGCCCTAACAAGCGCTGAGCATCTTCAATCTTGGGGCAAAGATGAGTTAAATGGTCTCCACCGCATAACTTGCATGGAAACTTAACTTTTTTTTTCGACTCATTTCTATCCCCACCAACATTATTGCCGAATTTGTTTGCATCAGGCTTCCCATCCTGGTTTTTTTTCTTACCTCGTCCTTTCTTTTTCCCATTGGAATTTTGACTTCCTTTGGGATTATCAGATTGGACGGCATTAATTGAAGAAGTTTGGGAAGCGGAAGGATTAGACGATGTGACTTGGTTGTTAGAAGCAGTTTGTAAAGACAACTGCTGCAATTGATTCAACAAGTTCACCGTATTTGTGTCTACTGACCCAACAATACCATCCGCGTGGGGACCTGGCTTCGGCTTAGCTACATCAACCTTAGACCCAGGAGCATATGGCAAGTACTTTTCTAGGATCCCAGACTGAGAGTAAATCAATTCTAATTGCTGGGCCCTAAAAATGGCTTGCTCCTCGGAATAGACCCCAGACATGGAGACATCCTTAGAGATCTCAGGTATCAAAGACTTCAAGAACCACTCGAGACGGAACCCGGAGGGATATCGGCTTTAATGAGCCTCTTTCTCCATCTCCATTCCTGAATGTGATCGGAAATGTGAGTTGCCCTATCCTGACGAAAGTAGTCAGTAGTTCGGTTCCGGCATCATACCGGACGGGAAACTGAAAATGGTTCAAGAAAATATTGGCTAAGTCGGAGAATGATGTAAAGCTGCCCCCAGGCAACTCTATATACCACTTAGCCATGTTGCCAGTTAAGGTGCGTTGAAATAATCTCAACCTAACCGAGTCGTCGATCAGGGAGTTCGATGAGCACCATAAGTGGAACGTGGTTACGTGGTCGCCCGGATCCTCACCACTTTTCCCTTCGAATTTTGGAATATTCGAAGGGAGTTTAGTTGGGACCGGAGGCCAGGCCGGATTATACTTGATTGGGTCGTTAGTTAACTTAGTGAGGTCTGGCAAGTTTAACGTTGCCAGAAATGGAAGTCTAGGCGGAGCTTGGGGATTCCACCCTGACTGGGCGGCACTCCCGAAGCTCTGAAAAGATTGGCCTGGATTTTGGAAGGCACCAGGCTGCCCGAAGTAACCAGTAGAACCCGCTGAGCCAAAAGGCAGGCCTTGTGACCCAGCAAAACTCGGAGTTTGACCAACTCCGGCCGTATATCCACCATACCCAGCAAAGTTTCCTCCTAAAGGATTGTAAAGAGTTGACAACCCCTGATATGGATTCCAAGCCGAAGCTAGGGGAGGAATGCTTTGGAACAAACTAACCGTGGTATACGGCCTATTCCCATATTGGCCGAAGAATGGATTCCCAGTTCCGGCACTACTAAGCCGAGGGTTATTCCAACCTTGGAAAGGATTGCTGCTTTGTCCTACCGAAGAAAAAGGCATAGATCCTATCATAGGGTTGGAATGTGGTATATGACCACTTCCGAATGGAAAACCTTGGAATGAAGCCGACCCACTCATCGTGGATGTGGCGGCCCCAAACGGAGCTGAAGGAATGCCCTGTGAATGGGCGCCAAACGGGAAGTACCCAGAACCGAAAGAATTTGTTTGGGAACTTCCACTCGTGGACGGAATGGAGGTAGACCCAACAAAAGACGTGCTAGCAAAAGATCCAAATAAAGAGACAGAGGGGATGGAAATAGTTCCACCCCCTTGCACAGATATAGGAGTCTGTACAGTCATAGCACTAGTAGAAGCCATGCTTCCAGTAGTGGTCATCGAAGGTAAGCGCGTAGCGTAACCTGGACTTGACGGCATATGCGACGGAGTCCCAACGTATTGCAATACGTGTGGATAACTTGATGGTAAGGGAGAATTCGGAGCCGCTAACGACTCTGAAAGTTCTTCCACCTCAATACTATCCTCCGCTTGTAAGCAAACTTGAGAAAGAACTGGTGTGTTCCTCTCTTGTTCTACGGAAGTACCAGGCCTTGCTTCAATACTATTGCCCCCGAGGGGAGGATCAATCCCCGATGTTTCAATTGCAGTGGGACGAAACCCACCGGTATTATTACCTCTGCGCCTTCTCGGAGAAGGCTCTGAACTTGGTGGCGAGAGACCACGAAGTATTCGAGACCGTCTGGGAGATCGGTCAGCCACTTTGAATTCTTTGTTTAAAATCTAACTAAAGACTCAAAAAATTTAAAGCGTTAGCCGATAGAGCAAGAGCACCCACTAAAAAGTCCCTAAAGATACAGCCAATCAAAACAACCTTCCAAAGTATTTCCGCTCCGGGTGATTAGGACCGGACACCAAAATACGAGAAAGTGGAAAATAAAGGGCCTTCCGAAGATAGTCTGGGGTGATGAGGGCCCAGGCCTATCAGCGAAGGTATCAGAGAAAGTTACGCTAACCTCCTAACAACAGTTTGCGTCGGTGCAAGCCCCCAAGCTTCGCAAGGGTGCCCTCCAGTAGTGCTGTTGAGAGTGATACAACGTCGACCTCAGGTGCTACGGGATTCCCCTCCGCAGCCACCTATGTAGTTTCCTAGGAGTGGCAACTAAGAACACCAACTCGTCGCAGAAGCCAGGCGGAACAGTCTTGAGGTAAGTTCGAACAAGTAGGAGAGGGGGTATCTCTCTTCCCTGTCTTCACAGACCCTCGTGCTTAACTCCCAGATCCGGAGCTTTCCTGGTCTTCCTAACGCTATTGGATTTTCTCTCATTAATCAGAATCCTATGTTTTGACGTTTAATATGGCCTTGGAGAGTTAACTCTCCACTCGCCTAATCCAAGGCCCTAAAATCCTAAAACTTGTTTGTGTATTTAACTTAAAAGAAAAAGTTCTAGTTGATTTTAATTAGCGCTTAATTTTAAGGGCTGTTCTTTAAGTCAAAGGATGATGGAAGTGAAACTAGTGGTGTTTTTTTCGACGCAAAAGAAATTAATAAAACTTAACTATATGTGTATGCACTTTGTCATTGGTTTTCGATGAAAAGTAATCTCTACAGGGTTTGAAAGGAAACTTCTAATGAAACAAACTTTTCTTTTCTTTTCTTTTCATTCATACTTCACACTCAAAAGTTAACAAAACTATGTTATGCCTAAAGAGATGCAAATCTATCCTAATGCGACACTAAATGCTTGATGCAAGATTGAAAACTACTCTAACAAGAAATGAAAGTTGTTTTGATTATCAAATTTTCTTTTGCCACTTACAATATTTAGATGGAATATGAGATACTACAATTCATTTCGTCTAAATACTAAAAGCAAACTCAAGATAACATAAAACACTTTCATTCACCAAAAGGAAACTAAATGAAAAGCAAGTTCAAGAAAGCAAAACAAAAACTTTTCAAAAAGTTCACTTCAAAGTAGCAACAAAAAAGTCCTTTTGAAAATGCTCTCAACAAAAACTGACACTTTGTGATTGAAGCAACAAGCAAGAAACACTTTTTGCAAGTTGACACTCTACAAAGAATGAAAACTCAACAAAAAACAAATGTGTTTAAAAAGGCTTTTTAACAATCGAAGGCAGCAAAGAAAGCTTTGGTAACAAAAACCAAAAAAGACCAAAAAGACAATTTCAAGAAAGTATCAAATGACAACTTTGATGAAACAAAGAATTAGATGCTCATAAAAATCGATTTCGTTAAGAAAACAAAAAGTCACCAAAAAGCAAAGTTGAACACAAAGATTGATAACAATCTTTCTGCTCTGATAACTCAGAGCAGCCAAGATTTCAATCAATAAATCTTGCGTGTTTTTTAGCAAAAAGATGATGACGCTTGCAAACACAAAACAAGAGAAAAACTCCTTATAATTAGAGAGAAATCGGAGTAAGGATGCTTGCTGTAACACAGAGAACTGATACTGACAAAAATCACTATTCCAAACAGACTGAAAGCACTAGACAAACTTCAGAGACACAAAAAATTTATAAATCCTGAAAGTTGCCAGATATACGCGACTGTACTTAGTGCAGACTGCGTGTATACGTGACTGTTTCTGAGGAAACATGTGTATACACGGGTTTACTTCAGACAACAAGCGTTTATATGCTTCTGTAACTAAATGAAACAACGTATATATAATATTTCAGGAAAAATAAAAAACAAACTCAAGAAACTAGTAAAACTCAGAAATCAAGAACAGACCAGACAGTAACAATAAACCAGCAAGCAACTAAGCCCTGATAGGATTGACAAACACCCAAACTAGGAACAACAAGAGTGTTGTCCCCAGCGGAGTCGCCAATTCTGTTGAGGGATTTTATCCCCTAGGCCTTTTGGGTGGAACCCTAGCAGACTGAAAGTTGTCTAAACAAAGAAACATGCACACACACAGCCATTATGCTAGCAAAAGCTAATTCTAAAGTAAGAACGACGTACCTCAGGTCCTACGTTCGGGTAGTTCCTCAAGGGTCCTGTTGTCACAAAATCATACACTAAAGGCTACTACTTAGTGAGATCTCATGCAACTGTTTCAAACCAGGCTTTAGACTAAGGTTTAGCCTCCTTAGTCAGAGAGGGCTCTCTCACAGATTTTGATATACATTTAAGGGCAAAAGATGGCTAACTCTTTAAAACAGTAAATAAAGTTTAAGCTGGTTGGAACAAAAAAATCAAGGCTTCTCCCATTGGGTTCATGGAGTCATACATTTCTACAGTAAACAAGCAACTACTGAATCATAGAAACCAAGGCATATAATGTCTCACTGTTCAAAACATCTACCAAGAAGGACATCAACTCAACAAGACATACACAGGAAGTCTGAGCATCAATGATGAATTCAGAGTGATTGCACATCTAGTGAACTGTAAAATAAGATGAATAGAACCAAAACCACATACATTCTGAACACTTGAGACACAGGATGAATCTTGGGAAGAAACAATATGCTTTCTATTAATGTGGAAAGAAACTTTACATACACCAATATGAAAACTCTGTCTTTTTCATAAAAATCTCCAACCCTTCTTACCTCAGAGTTTCTCCTATATATAACATTCTTATTCTAACTAATCGATATTCCTCCTCCAGCATGAGGGGAATTCGATTCTGCTTATGATGACACCTACTAACTTTTAACTAACTAATAATTACAGCTGATTATGAATTGACAGCGCTGGAATCCTAAAACAATTAAAATTCTAATTCTACTAGATCTTCTAGACTTCTAAATCAAATAGGACTCAAATTCTATAACTGCCTTGATCTTCAATCATTTTCATTCTCTGACATCTGGAGTTTGGCTGAGACAGCTGTGATGAACTTTTGACAGCTGTGATGAACTTTTAATGTTCCATATTTGTCTTCAATGGCACATCTTTTCTGTTACTCCTGAAAGATAGGCCCCTGTTTGTTGGTCCTTTAAAATTGGTTCATTTCATCATTTCTTCGGTGACTTCCATAAGAATTGAAGTCTTTTCTATCAACTCCACGTTCCATAAGATATTTTGCTGCTGGACTATCTTTCTGGATGTTGCTTGTAGGAGAAATGTGATCTGTTGTTATGCTGTACCCCATGTTAAGCAAACAGTATGCATCCTTCATGCCATGTGGACTAGGAGGAGTCATTGACATGTCTTTAAAATATGGTGGGTTATGTATGTAAGTAGATTTTGGATCCCACGTATTCAAAGTGCCAGTTGGAACAAGAAGCTGGTTCCACATAGGATTGTCTTTTGTATCCCTTGTAATCTGTCGGCTGTTTAGGTGAAACAGGGATACATTTTATAACTGCCGCAACAGGCATGCTAAAGAATCCTATCAGAACACTAACCAACCAAAGTTTCCCACTAAGTGGAACTGTACTTGCCAAATCACCAAGAAATTCTACCATTATTACTTGGAATACAACAGTGAATGACATTACTCCAATGAAGATCAAGTTGTTGAGCGTGCCATGCAATACATTTATCTTCTCTATATCTCTGGAGTTTATTTCATTGAACACTTGGCAGAAGACAAAAGTATTAAAGATCAATGTGTTTAAAATTTATTCTGCATCAGAACCATGTAGCTCAAGAAGCCGTATTCCTTCTATCTCCAAAACTGCTAATATAATGAGTTGATAGACACTTTGGCCATTTATATTCCTCCACATAGAATTACTGATAAAACTTTGAGTTCTTCCTACAGGTAATCTTTTCATCAACTCATCATTTGGAGGTTCTGTTGCCAGTGCCAAACGTATCCATAATCAGATTGACCCGAAGCAACTGAAATATACTGAACGCCCCTATTTTGCTACATTTACAATTGTTGCAGAATTATCATCTGAAATCACGACATTGGCACTTTCCTTCGCAACCTCAGACCCAGCTATGCCGGAATACTTCTAACCTCTTCTGCAACATACAAGAAAAGGTTAATCCAATTTGCCAAACTCCAAACATCACGGGATCCAGAACGATGACCATAACGACGATTTCCATATCCATCTTCATATGGAGGTCTACGGGAATCTGACCGAAATGAATCTGGTTTCCTACTTTCAGAGGCATCATCTCTATCACCCATTTTTCCTCGTGGAAGTCTATCACTGCCTCTATCACCGCTATACCTCTTGTTAACATATATATGCTTTATAAAGTCCCGAGGCCTATCAACATTGCTGCTGTCTGGGAGTTGATGACTGGATCGAAGTCTTTGAAATATATTTCTTTTGCTTTCTGATTGCCACCTGTTTTCCTCAGGGTATACACAGGAAGAATTGCCAATACAACGCTAGGTTGCGGGTTTTAAAACCATAGATTCATCACCCAACACGCTGGAGCTCCAAAGAAAAAGAAATAAAAATAGCCAGAAAACATCAATTTACATTTTTGTCCACATTGACAGTCATATATTGACTGCATTCGCTACCTTTGACCCAGAACATGTTGTGGAATATCTTTGAAGAGCAATTTGCAGAAAATTTTGGCATTGAATGGATGTTGAACATCGCACAAAATTATGGCCTGGCAACTTTGGTGGTAGTATATATCTTAGACATCATAGACAGGCATGCGCTCCATGATAGAAACCCTACAAATTGGGCACTTCTTGCATTTCTCTGAACAAGCACTGCAAAGAATGCGATGCCTACAGGGAAGTAACACAACTGCAATTTCTTCTTCAAAACATATTCTACATAGAACCTTCTCATTTTGAAGCCTCTCAAAGTCTTGCTTACTGATCTTTGTGATTTCTGATTGTTCTCCCAAAGCTGCTTGTAATCTCCAAACCTCTTCAACAAGCTCTTTTTTAGCCATCTTCTTAACCACTTCAGGGGAAATCCCACAAAATGTGTTGTACCCTGAACTTTGGGCATGTAGAAGGTGAGCTTGCTCCTCTCTACTACTTCATGCTTTGAAAAGATCTAGGTGAGTCTACAGAACCCAAACTCTGAACAGATTCGTTTGGATCGACTATTGCTGTAGAAGATACAACCTCAAGCTTACTTTTTGGCTTTCCACGGTAACATCTAAGCTTTCTGCAAGAAAATGTCCACATAAATCAGTGAATGACCTGGCACTTTGAATCCCTTTATGCTTATCTTCTACTTCTCTAGAAGACAAAACCTGAAGTTTACTTTCATCTCCACCGACAATCTCAGAGCTAGTAAATACCCAAGCAACGTCTTCAGGCAAATTCCTTGTGATGCTTCTCCATATCCTTGTCTTTTTCCTCTGAAAATATTTTCAGTGATAATAGTGGCTCCACTTGGGATAGTGTGCCCTTGTGGTACACTAAGAACTCGCAGGTCCAGTGCATTATCCTCCTATGATAAATGGAAATTTGCTTGACAAGCATCCCCTTCAAGTTTCTTGGGCCTTCACCTCAGGCTTGAACTTGATGATCACTGTATGAAAAAGAAGTCTATATTTACTAAAAAATGCTCAGTTGACCTTGAGCTTATTTGTATTTACCTACCTACCTACCCTAACAATTTCAACTTCTTTCTGCTCAATCAATATGAAATTTCCAATGTAGCCAATCCTCTGTTTTATCTGAGACGTGTTTCTTTATTAAAGACAAATAGAAAGTACAAAAAAGAGTAATATCACCTAAGCAACCTTTGCAGGCTCCAAGCTCAGCCTCCTTCTGGATCCGTCTTGCCTCAAGCCTCTAGCATATCTCCTTCCAAGACTCACTCCATGATGCCATAACTAAGGGATGAACATCAAATCACAAGGAAACAAGGGCTTCCTTTACAAATGGGGGAAGTGCGGAAGGCACAAGGATCTTCAGACCTGATCAGGGGGAACATCTCAGTATAGTAACCTTTCTCTCTCTTCTCTCCTCCCTTAGGCCTTCCCTTTGATGTCTTTTTATACCAATTCCAAAGTAGTTTTTTAGTTAGGAATTGGTTGGGAACAGTTGAGGCCACAGGCACTAACAGGTGATCAGCAGGTAAAACCCGCGATATCCGCCCAAAAATAAGGAGTTGTATATTTTTCTAAGTGTTTTAATACATATACGCGGGTTGGGTATATATGAACCCGCGTTTACACGCGTTTAACTCAGGGCAATGTCGCGTACAGGGAATAAAACATTGTTTTTTAGATTTTGGACCAGGTCTGGAAGGAGGGGTTTCCCTAGGCCATGAGTGCAGCATCACAGACCATAATAGTGAGATTTGGAGCTATAACACTCCGCCGCTTACTGATACTCTTTGATGTGCTTTCTCCCTGTAGATTTGTTCTGATACTCTTTAATCTCTGTCTCTGGTCTTTTCCTGTCTTCAAATTGGTTTAATTTGGCAAAATCAGGCAATTTTGGGCTTTTTCGGTGCAAAACGGGCCAAGGAATCAAAAGATTTCCTAAAGATTCCCCGATATCGCTAATCACGCATCGAAAACTGCCTCCGTTTCTCGTTCCGGAGCTCCGAAGCTCGACTTTCGCGCTTGCGCATTTTTCCCTTTTTCTGGATGCTGACGTCAGCTGTACGGCGAATGACGTCAGCTAGGTGACGTGGCAGGGTGACTCATATGTTACTACGAGGGGATCAACTTCTTCCGATGCGATCGCAATATCGCGTTGGCGGAGATTGAGAGGGTATTTATTTTGGAAATGTGATGCTTGCGACTGCCGATCGCCGATATCGCATCGGGAAAAGAGGAAAGGGGCAGACCTATGTGGTAAAAATATTGCGATATGCCGATGCGAGATGGCTTAGAAGGGTAGGAAGAATGTTAAGGCAATCGACAAGGGTTTATTGCGATCGGAAGGAGTGAAGATGTGCTTTTGAAGGGTATTTGAGGTTTTTGGAAGGGGTCCTATAACTTAAAGAGTAATTTCACACTTTGGAAGGAGTCCATTGCATTGGGAGATGGTCTGAAGGGGCAGCATGAGGGTTCTTGTCAATTTTCAGATAAACTGAGCAATTCCCGGGGGTACTTATGGTTATTTTCAACCAGGGGGGGGGGATATTTATATAAGGGGATTACTTACATAGTTTTAGTAAGGGGATGGGGAAGTATAGGGAGTAAAATAATAATGTTAGCAGTTAATATGGAGATGACAAGAAAGCGCTAAGTTTCAGAGATCTTAGGCTTGAAAGGGGAGATAGAACCTTATAGATAAAGTACGGGTCCTTCTTGAGTGAAGCAGATCTTCACCCAGACTAATGACATGAAAAATGATGAAACTAAGAGATATCAAGCAGATCTTGACCTCTTTTTTGGTGAAATTAGTTAATCATTTGGGGAAGATGGAGAAAGGGAAGTCAGTTATGTCTGGTTTGAGCTTCTTCAAATAAAAATGCTTGATGACTGTGATCTGAGTATAGATGGTACTTTAAAACATGAACAGACATCAAGATTCTGCAACCTCAAAACTACCTACCCAGCCTGGTTACCTAACATTTTTCCTTCTCTTGGTTTGGGTGCACTTAGACTTGCAGACCCATCATTTCAATTTTTTTCTTTTATGTATTCCTATCTACAAACTACCCTTATTTCTTCCAAGGGCCCAGATTAAGTAGTTGGGCTCCTTTGATTCTCTACTATCTAAGAATCTGCCAAGATTAAGCTGTTTGGACAGATTTTCATTCTCTATATTCTAAAACAGGAAATTGAAACCTAAGGAGGCCAAGATTAAGCTGTTTGGACCTCCCTTCAGCTGAAAATTCTACAAAAATGGAATGACTTTTCAAAATTTGGAAAGAAGTTAGATGAACTCCGAGTAGCCTTCTTTGCTTGGTGACTTTTTAGCAAATATGGAGCATTGCAGCATGCAAAGTATGACATATTTGGCCTATAAAGTGTTCAATCATGAAATATGAGTAACCTGCTGCAGCAGGAGGCTAACAGTGGCTCCACTTGGGGATGGTTTCTCCTTGTGAGAAGTCAAGAACAGTAGGTCAGAATGCCTTGGTTCTTCTGTTATGGTTGTGCTTTGAACTTGTTAGTGCTAACTGTTGGATTGATTTGAACTTTTGGACTGGTAACAACTCTTTCCTTTATTTGTGCTACCGTTAAGCTGTAAAGCACTGCCTCCTTTCTTCTGCGTGCTTTAGCATCATGAATTCTTTGCAAAAATCAAAACACTGATATATACAAACATTCTATGTATAGAATATAATTCCACCTGCTCTTTCAAAAAGGATCATTGTAGTGCTTTAGCATTCGGCCATTGACAGGGCCTTCTTCAGCTGTGCTGCCATCTAGAGATTTGAGAAAATAAGTATGATTCCCTTTCATAGCGCTGATGATGTATGGACCTTTCCATAGAAAATCGAATTTTGCATGTTTGCCCTTGTCTTCTCTTCGTGAATCCAATCTTAGAACTTTGCTGCCCACCCAGAAATCTTCCGCTTTTACCTTCTTATCAAACATATTTTTGAGTTTTCTTGCAGTATTTGAGCTCTGTCGAAGACTTTTTCTCTGCTTTTCTGAAGATGAATGGTTTGATTAACTCTTCTTTGCATGTCATTTGGTTCAGCCTGAATTTCCTGCAACAATTTAATAGTAGGAATGCCCAAAGATGAAGGAAATTTGGCTTCCATGCCATATACAAGTCCATAAGGGCTCATCCCAATGGATTTCTTGGTGGAAAGTCTGTTTGCCCACAGAGCATTTGTGAGCTTCCTGTGCCAATTCTTTTTGTTTTCCTCCAGCAATTTCTTTATGATATTGATGAGGCTTTTGTTGGAAGATTCAGCCAAGCCATTACCTTGAGGGTAGTAAGCTGTGGAGTGGCCTAAGGTAATATGGTATTTGTGGTAGAAGTTGATCATTTTTTTGGATTTGAAAGCAACATCGTTGTCAGTGATGATTTTTTCAGAGGAGCTAAATCTAGAAAGGATATTGCTCTCAAGGAATTGGATAATAATGGAGTTGTTGGCTTGCCTACATGGAATGGCTTCAATCCACTTAGTGAAATAATCGGTGGCTGTTAAAATCCACTTGTGTTGGCCTGAGGAAGAGGGATGAATTTCTCCAATGAAGTCGAGACCCCATTGTTGAAAAGGTTTCTCGGTTGAAATGGGCTTCAGGGGCAAGGGCAGTAATTTTCTTTTCCCTTCAAAGATTTGGCATTTGTGGCATGAGACAGCAAACTTTTTTACATCTGTAAATAGAGAGGGCCAGTAATACCCAGCCCTTAATATCTTGTCAGCCGTGGATTTCCAATATAAGTGTCCTCCACAGTCCCCTGCATGGAATTCTTCCATGATGCTGTTAGTTTCATTTATAGTTAAACAATTAAGCAAAATACCTTCATGATTTTTCCAAAACAATGCACCATCTATGACACAAAATTTTAATGATTTCATCCTTAAAAATCTTTTCTTGGTTCTGGACAATCCTGGGGGAGCACATACGTTTAACAATACAAAGCAAATATCAGCATACCATGGGTATTGCAGGAAGGTTTCACTGATCTGTGGAGTCGCCAGCTCCGGTTCATTGTCTAGTTGATTAATGTCTAAGGCTTGGAAGTTTGTTTCGGACATTAGTTTGGCTAAACCTTTTCCTTTTATCAGCTTGGTGGGTTTTATTTCAATGTCGTATTCAAGGATGTTGGCAATCCATTTGCCTCTTTTGCCTTCTAGTCCCTCTTGAGTTAATATATCCTTTACAACAGCGTTAGGGACATAGGCAATCATGTGGGAATATAAGATGTAAATTCTGGAATCTTTGATGGCTTTGACCAGGGCATAGGCTTGCTTTTCCATAATCTGATATTTCAAGGGAGCATCTCTCAAAGCTCGGCTGAAGAAATCAATTGGCTTTTCGTTGCCCTGATCATCTTTCTGCAAAAGGACAACAGCTGTAGTGTGTTCATATGTAAAGGAAAAAATGATAAAATCTTTGTCAAATTGAGGACCGGTGAGGACAGGCGTTTGAGTTAGGGCAGTCTTTATACTCTCAAAAGCCTACTTGGTTTCAAGAGACCGTTTTACCTTGGAATCCTTCTTCAACATGTTGCTCAATAGCCTTATTAGCTCGGCTAGGTTTGGGATAAATCTCCTTAGGAAATTGATCTTTCCAAGGAATGCTTGTAGTTCTTTTATGTTTCTTGGATAGGGATTTGAAGGATAGCTCGAATTCTTTCCAGGTCAATTCTAATCCCATCTTTTGATATGATATGCCCTAGAAGCTTGCCTTCCTCAAGGGCAAACAAGGACTTCTTAGGATTCAAGGAAATGCCATATTTCCTGCATGTCATGAAAATTTGCCTTAAGTGCTTAAGGTGCTCTTGGTCATATTTGGAGAATGGG
>APFE030327910.1:21732-33253 GCA_000404065.3 Pinus taeda | reverse complement strand
TTCATTGTATCCGGACACTTACTGAAGATTTGGCATTGTCCCAGAATAGCCTTTGGACTGAGTTGTCATGGATGAAAAAGACGACACTCGATCACTTCCATGGGATTTTTCCCTAGAGAACTGCATGAGTAATGGAGGAAAAAACACTTCAGTGCGCACTGGCCAAAAATCATGACCAATTTTGGGTGGCGCGGGCTTTGTTCTGTGACAGTGCGTCCATGGGCGCGCCCTCTTTGGATGAACTGAGCCATTGGCGCGGGTTAGACACTGTGGACCCGCGCTAATGAAAAAAGGGCATTTTTTAGGGCTAATCTGCAAAAGGTGTCTTCAGGGATTTTGAAGTTCATACTTAGGAGAATCCAATGCAAGTGTTTTTAAGTTGTGTCACTGGTCGCAGGTCTATAACTGCGTCCTCCAATGTGCGAAAGCAAGGGTAGCAGGGACGGTGACCAACGGTGACAAATTACTGCGTAACACATAGCATTATGCAGTATTTTGTCATGTATGTGCAGACTAACATAAAAAGGTGGAACAAGCCCATATGTTGATTTTCCGTTAACTTCTGGACCAAACAGCAGCTCTGGGGTATCATCTAAAACGTTCACATCATCCCTTACCTCTCGTAGTTGAAGTGACCTTTGAATTTGTTGCCTATATACATCATGTTTGGCAAGTTCTGAGAGGGGGATGGATATCTTGAGTTTTCCAATCTCTGCTTCCAAATCGAATGGTTTTTCAGATGAGTTCTTGGAGTTGATAGTGGTAAATTTCTCTCTTTCAGGCATACTCTCTATGTTTTCTTTTGGAATGTCAATGTCATGATGTATGACAGTTTGTGGTATTTCTGTTTTGGGAAGATTTTTAGGAGTGCTATTCAGATCTTCTTTTGGGGAGGAGGGAGGTAGAGGCTGATCAATAGGAGAGTGTGTGTCTGTTACATCCTCTACAGTTACCTGATGAGGGTTCGGGACAGAGCTGTCAGCAGGTTTATTAATGGTGATATTTCCTTTACTTTTGTTGAGTTGTTTGCTATCTTTTGTTCTGCTAGATGGGGGAACATCAATGGTCCTTGTTCTTAATTTGTATTGTTTGTGTACCTCATACACAACGGTATCATAGCCTTGTTTAAAATCGAAGGACTCTCCCGACTTGGTGTGAAATTGTTTTGGGTCAGGGTATAGTCGGTCTTCTTAAGTAAGAAAGATTTGGTGTTCATTTTCTGAATCTATCAAGTTCATATGAGTCCCATCTGTGGGCTCAGTGGATGTAGATGCCTCTGCATAGTTTTCTTGGAAAGGCGGCCTAATATCATGGTCGGGACTGGCCCTTGCAGCGTTTGTGTTTTGAGTTTTTCGGAAGTTAGGGTTCCTTATGGCATTGGGTTGTTGACCTTCCCATGAAGTTTTCCTCTCAACATTGTCTACTCCGTCTCCCAGCCTGTGAATGCCATTGATGATAGCATCTAGCTTCTGATCGAAGGCTGAGGGTTTTTCTTTGAAAGTGGTTCTTCTCTCGGTTCTAGCTCTGTTTCTTTTAGCAATTAGATTTGCTTCCACACTAACAGCAACATCTTGCATTTCTGCAAGGCTTTTAGGGGCTCTTTCCCTTAACTGATATGACATTTCGGCATCAAAGCCATCCAGGAATTTGTACAAAGCAAGATCAGGTGGGGGTCTTAAATTTTGTGGTATTGCACTATAAACATTATTAAACCTTGCACAGTAATCCAAAACTGTTTCCTGAGGTCCTCTTTTGATAGTATCATACTCAGATAGTATGTGTAGGGGCTCTTTCTTTTTCTCCCATCTGTTTATAAATGCTTGGTATAAGGCTTCAGGGTTTAATATGGAATTGGGTGTAAGTGCCCTAAACCAGGTTCTGACATCATCGGTCAAACTTTGGACAAACATCTTCATTCTTACACTGTCATCATCAATTTCATAACTCTCGAAATAATCCTGCATTTTCTTTGTATGTTGTAAGGTGGTGCAGGAGTTCGTGCCATCAAAATAGGTGATTTTTGTCTGGTAGTCGTGAGGCATAGCCCCGGGATTAGCAGGCAACTATAAGAGCGCATATCTAGCCATGATGATGGGGATAAGCAGAAAAGCTAGGGCAGCGGGGATAACAGGAACAAGCGGGGTAGAAGGAGTAGCAGTAGTAATAGGAGTATGGGATGGAGGTGTAGAAGAGCTGCTTGGAGAAGGAGGTGATGAATCGGGGGAACTTGGGGTTGACTGGAATAAAACTTTAACAGGGGTTGGAACACTGCTTGGCCGAACTGTTTCAGGGCTCGCAACAGTTGGGTCTTCTTTTTGCTTTTGTTTTCTAATGATCTTAGGAATTAAATTCGGATTTTCAAAAACTGTTGTGCGTTTTGGCTCAGGATTTGATCGTGTATTACGCGTTTGCTTCTTAGGAGCCAACTTCTACTCTATTTTTTTGGGAACTTTTTCTAAAAAACAGAGGTCGACCGGGACTTTCAAAGGTCGGTTTCTTCCTCTGTGGAGCGACAGACTGGTTTAGTGAGATTATCTGAGGAGGTCCCCAGCGGAATCGCCATTATGTTATCACTCAGGTTGTCCCTAGGCTCCTGTAGGGATACGGCCGAGGTAACCACAAACCAATCTTTGGACTGCAGGTTCTAGCCTACCTGCAATCAGAGGGGCTCTCTCTTAATGATTCAACTTTGTTGATGATTTTAGGCTAGCTTTTTTGGTTCAGGGGTTTTTCGTTTGGGGCTGGATGGAAGGAGAATGCTTTCAGGTAGAGAGGCAATTCATGAAGTGATAAGTTTCAAACCATTGGGCATGGAGTCATGGGTCAGGATTGCCAGTGCGTTTTTTCGGTCATAAGAGAAATATGAAGCAGGATAGCTGCTCATAACACAATCTTGAAACTAAAGGATGAATGATATGTAAGCAATGAGAGGCACTTAAGAATCTCTCACTCAGCTTAATAGAGGGAAGCATGATCTCTATCTAGGTGCAATGAAGAATCCCTGGATAATTGTCTAAGGTTAAGGTAAACATGAGCCATGTGGAATTCATATTTATGCCTAAACAGAGGAAAACATAAAGAAACAACAGAAATTGAGCATAGAGTGTATTTAAACAAATTCTAAGCTAATCTTCTTTTCTCCTATTTAGATGGTAACTTATGAATGGAAAACAGAGGTAAGAAGCACTTATTGAGTTATACAACAACACGAGAATTCCATAATCACTCTTCAACTGGTAAACACAGTGAACAATCCATTCTCCAAAAGCTCATAAGCAGTCTTTGATTATAGAAACTATCAGGTATTACAGTGCGAGTCTCTCCTGGAGCAAAATTAGCTAAAGATAGCTTGTTGAAAAATCAACCAACCCCCCAACCCCGTATTCAGGGCTGTCTTTATAGTGAAAATAACTCAGACAATTTATTACAATTGACCTAAAACAGGTCTGCAAAAAGAGCTTTTCTAAACCTAAAATTGTGCCAAAATTAAATGCAGGTAAATATCTATTGGACTGTGTCAGAAGTAGTTGGATCAAAAAGAGTGCAATGTGGCCCTTGGTGGCTCGATGCAGTACTGCTGGAATAACTAAGCTTTGGGAGTTGCAGCTCTGTTCTGGTGTGAGTTAGATGTGCAATAACCGTGATTTGAGAGTTTTGAGTGGCCTCGCCCTCTTTTTTGACTTTGCTGGAAGGTATTTAATTTTCTCCTGCTTTGGGCCATTGTTAAGATCTTCGCTGATACTCTTTGCTGCTACATTGATGGTCTCCGCCGCTTACTGATACTATTTGACGTGCTTTCTCCTTGTAGATTTGATCTGATACTCTTTAATCTCTGTCTCTGGTCTTTTCCTGTCTTCAAATCGGTTTAATTTGGCAAAGTCGAGCAATTTCAGGCTTTTTCGGTGCAAAACGAGCCAAGGAATCAAAAGATTCCCTAAAGATTCACCAATATCTCTAATCACGCATCGAAAATTGCCTCTGTTTCTCGTTCCGGAGCTCCGAAGCTCGAATTTCGCGCTTGCACATTTTTCCCTTTTTCTGGATGCTGACATCAGCATCACGTCAGCTGTATGGCGGATGACGTCAGCGAGATGATGTGGCAGGGTGACTCATATGTTACTGCGAGGCGATCGCAATATTGCGTCGGCGGAGATCGAGAGGGTATTTATTTTGGAAATGCGATGCTTGCAACTGCCGATCGTCGATATCACGATATTGGTCGGGCAAAAAGGAAAGGGGCACACCTATGTGGTAAAAATATTGCGATATGCCGATGTGACATGGCTTAGCAAGGTCGAAGAATGTTAAGGAAATCGGCAAGGGTTTATTGCGATCAGAAGGAGTGAAGATGTGCTTTTGAAGGGTATTTGAGGTTTTTGGAAGGGGTCTGGTAACTTAAAGAGGAATTTCACGCTTTGGAAGGAGTCCGTTGCATTGGGAGATGGTCTGAAGGGGCAGCATGAGGGTTCTTGTCAATTTTCAGATAAACTAAGCAATTCCTGGGGGTACTTATGGTTATTTTCAACCAGGGGGGGGATATTTATATAAGGGGATTACTTACATAGTTTTAGTAAGGGGATGGGGAAGTATAGGGAGTTAAATAATAATGTTAGCAGTTAATATGGAGATGACAAGAAAGCGATAAGTTTCAGAGATCTTAGGCTTGAAAGGGGAGATAGAACCTTATAGAGAAAGTATGGGTCCTTCTTGAGTGAAGGATATCTTCACCTAGACTAATGACATACAAAATGATGAAACTAAGAGATATCAAGCAGATCTTGACCTCTTTTCGAGGAAATTAGTTAATGATTTAGGGAAGATGGAGAAAGGGAAGTCAGTTATGCCTGGTTTGAGCTTCTTCAAATAAAAATGCTTGATGACTGTGATCTGAGTATAGATGGTACTTTAAAACATGAACAGACATCAAGATTCTGCAACCTCAAAACTACCTACCCAGCCTGGTTACCTAACATTTTTTCTTCTCTTGGTTTGGGTGCACTTAGACTTGCAGACCCATCATTTCAAATTTTTTCTTTTATGTCTTCCTATCTACAAACTACCCTTATTTCTTCCAAGGGCCCAGATTAAGCAGTTGGGCTCCTTTGATTCTCTACCTATCTAAGAATCTGCCAAGATTAAGCTGTTTGGACAGATTTTCATTCTCTATATTCTAAAACAGGAAATTGAAACCTAGGGAGGCAAAGACTAAGCTGTTTGGACCTCCCTTCAGCTGAAAATTCTACAAAACTGGAATGACTTCAAAATTTGGAAAGCAATTAGATGAACTCCGAGTAGCCTTCTTTGCTTGGTGACTGTTTAGCAAATATGGAGCATTGCAGCATGCGAAGTATGACATATTTGGCCTGTAAAGTGTTCAATCATGAAATATGAGTAACCTGCTGCAACAGGAGGCTAACACCTTCTAGGGAAAAAAACCTAAATCAACATAACATTTATTGTGAGATCATCCATATAATGAATGACCCATATTGACTATGAAATTACAATATTTTATAAGGTGAATTTTCATTTATTGTTAGCTTTGGTGGAATTTCCCCCAAACCCCCACTAGGGGGGGACTCCAAACATGTTTTCGCTCCCGTTGAGCCCCCCAGGAAGAAATAGTGGGGGTCAAGCCCCCCGCACTCCCCCTCCATTAGGGATTGGGATCCAAACATGACTAAAACAAGACCTCTAAATCAAGAATATAATCATGCTCCACATCGAACATTTTCCTTGGGAATTAGGGCTAGAAAGGATGAATTAATACCCCCTCCAATGAAAAGTTGTTTCAAATAATATCCAACCATTATACAAATATAATGTTTGATAATATCTTGTCAAAAATACTGATAAAAATGTGTGGAGAACCCATCTTAGCTTGAGACTTTGTCTAGGTGGAATGGAAAAAACCACTTTGTTGATTTCCTCTTCCAAAGGGAGGGTGGTGAGTTAGTGGTTCATGTTCTTAGATATCAACTTCAGGATATGATTTGACATATAAGCTTCAACCTCATTTGATGGGGGCTCACTCTAGTTATACAGTTTGTATACATGTATCATAGAATCCATGGAATATGATCTCCTAGATATTATTCTTTGTTTCTAGATCATTATCCCACTTATGGAAAAAAAAAATTATATTTATGTTCCCCACCTGAAGCCACATGCTTTAGGATTTTAGTTTCTAGCACTCTTCTTCTTCCTTTAACAAAGAGTGATATTTGGAAAATATTTCTTCATATTAACTCAAAATTTATGTGGTTATAGGCTTAGTGTCCATGGTGGTGTGTATCTAGAAAATATTTTCCTTGGGATCATGAATGGAATCCTTTCTAGTCGTTTATGAAGCTATATAGCAAGACTTAATACTTACTTTAAACCTTTTTATTATTTTTTCTAAAATTTTGATTGGGCTTCCTTCAACCCATAGATACCAAGAATGACTTACCATATTATGAAAGTCCAGATGATGAATCCATAATAAATATAATCTAAAGGGGATGGGGCCATCGTTAAGAGGAGGAGTCAGATCTAGCTTAATAGGGTGATGGTATGGACCGTTCTATGTCAAGATAGACAAACACAGGGATAGGTTGCAACCCAAGAAGGATTTCAAGATAAGGAACCAATCCAATCATGCAACAATATGTCTTGGGTTGGCCCTTTTATTGTTCCAATTATACTGGAGGCTAGATGGTTTAATATATATTAATTGTAAGTGGGCGACAAAATCCAACATATTCTCTTGGAAGGAGTATCTAAGAGGTGATGCTTCTTTTTTCTCCCAACTGTGCAAAGTTGTGTTGAAATCCCCACCAAATATGTCGAAGGATCCATTCTCAGAGGCCAAACATTATTATTTTTCTCTAAAATAAGCATGCATATATACACCGATGACAAAACATACCTGTGGAGGCAAGGTCTAGGAAATATGTGGCTAGTCAATGTGTGGAATTGTGGGAGTTTTGTAGCTAAACTTAGCAAGGATCCCACTATTGGGCATGGAATTCCCCCAAGGCATTTTTTGGGGCTCAAAGCCCAAGATTTGACCTAATCTTGTTGTAAAGCTCTGCGAATTGCGAGCGCAAAGTGCGAAAGTATGATAGAGTCATGAGGTTGTCTGCCCTATTTTTGTAATGTAATGTCAGATGGATAGACCTACCAATGGTCCATGGACTATGGGATTGTATAAATAGAGTGAGGCTCTAATTGAAGAGAACATAGGTAATAGAGGATGAGCATGAGAAGTCTAAGTGATTGAGTTGAAGTGTAAGTGTGTCTTTGGGTCGTAGAGTAGGAGAAGGATCTACAGCTGAGTACGCAAAGGCCTAGTAGTCTGTAACTGAGTGTGCAGACCCCTGCAGCTAAGTGCGCAGGAAAAAGTTGAGTCTGTAACAAAGGAAGGAATTAATAAAGAGAAGTGTTGTCATAATTCAGTGTATCTATACTTGGGTTAATGCATGTTTGATATAATTGGAAAATATACTGTTTATTTACTATGCGCACTTGTATGAATGAGTTATATTGTTAAGTATAACTTAAAAAATGCAAGTAGGCTAAGCTAATCAACTAACAATGGAATACCAGTAAGGTCTTGGGTAATAACATAGAGCACGACGTTTAGCCCTTGGGTAGGGTTGCACGAAGGTAGTTGTTATGAAACTAGCTCACAAAAAGATAGAAAAGATAGATCAACGCCTTAGAATTCAACCTCTTCGAGGGGGCAACCTCCTTTACATTACATAAATGAAAAATTCTTGGATGATTCAAATGACAAAACCTCCTTTCTATATATAGGAGTCTAAGCAGTCACAATATAACCCAGCTGACCTAAAAATATTAATATAAAGGTTCAAAAATAACAATAGAGGAATTCTATGGGGTACAGTAATAACAATATGGGGACAATAGGGGCACAAAAATATTAATAAGGGATATAAATACAATAGTAATGGGGTAATCACTAGTATTATAGGGATCTAACATGTCCCTCTCCTTCAAAAAAGTGTTGTCATCAACACTTGAGTAGTTCCGGATGCTTCTGTATAAAATTCTCATCCTCCCATGTGGAATCTTCAGTGGATAAGTTCTTCCACTTGATGAGATACTCTGAAATTGATCGATTTCGTAGCTGTTGAGTTCTTGTTTCTATGACTGCTTCCAGTTCCAATATAATTTTTCCTTCCTCTCAAGTTCTTGAAATGATTTGCACTAGAGCTTGTCTCTATAACCTTTCTTTAACCATCAAGCTGGACAATGGGTGCCATCGAAGAAGCTACAGGAAGCTCCAATTTGTATGCCATAGTACCAATATTTTGTAACACCTTGTACAGACCATAATACTTTGGTGATAATTTATTATCCTTCTTAGCTTGCTTGAGGGACATTTGTTTATATGATTGTAGCCATAGGAATACCCAATCACCTACATCAAAAATTGTTTCACTGCGATGTTGATCTCCTTGTTGTTTCATTCTATTCTGCACCAACACAAGGTTATCCTTTAAGAGTTGGAGGACTTGTTGTTGATGCTCGATGTGATGTTCCACTTCTTGAACCTTAGAATTTTCTCTTAAATATGATGTGATGGATGGTGGCTGATATCCATAAAGTGCCATAAATGGGGTCATTTGTGTTGCTGTATGGAAGGAAGTGTTATACCACCATTTACCAGAGGCAACCATTTGACCCATTGTGTCTATTTATCAGATACAAAGCAACAAAGATATCCTTCCAAACATTTTTTTACTATCTCATTTTGCCCATCAGATTGAGGATGATAAGATGAGCTATGAGCTAACTAAGTACCGAGACAAGAAAATAATTTTGTCCAAAAATTTCCAGTGAAAATGGGATCTCTGTCACTTACAATAAACCTGTGATAAAATCCATTGAAACCTCCTCCCAAAGTTGGCTTGGAATGGATAAAGGTTGTAATAGACCCGGGGTCTTAATTTTTTCAACTTTATTTTGTTGGCAAACCAAACATTCTGCCAAAAACTTTTGAATATCTGATTTAAGGCCATCCCAAAAAAATTCCTTCTTCACTCTGTGGTAAGTTTTTAAAAATCCCTCCCGGATGCGGGTGACACCATGCAATCGGCATGCCACGTGACCATCACGCGGCGCCCTCGGGTTGGAAGTCTGGTGATTAATGAAGGTCATTAAATTCACCTTCAATGGCATTCATTGCCATCCTTTCTGCCCGAGCTACCAAGTCTTCACGGTAGATGCCGCCAGAATGTTCAGGAACAAAGATTTAAGGGGTATTCGCCTGTCTGAACAGGCTAAGAATTTAGGCTCTGCACTGCAGGAGAATGTAGGTTTGTGGGTTGAGAGCAGGAGTGTCAGGGTAACGCATTCGTGTTTCAGAGGCATAGCTCAGAGACATAGCTGGCCTCCTCTGTCTCCTTTCATCTCTGAGAACCATAATTGGAGGACTCTGCTTCATTTCGGAAGGCTCAATATGCCGATTCGGGGCCATGCTTCCCCGAGTAGGGGCAAAAAACATGGGGTTTGGGGCGTTCATAGCCCGTGCAGAGTTTCCCCGCTGACAGTAGCTTCGCCCAGCTCCCCGGGCTATGTCGATTCCGATTCAGACACGGACAATTCGGTCCAGATGGTAACTTTTCGTTACATCCGACGCTCTAATAGACCGATTGTCTCAACTCTAATCATGGTGGTCTTCACAGAGGAAGAAGATGCAGAGGGTAAGGGTAAGGGAATTTATGAAATGCAGGAGCAAAGCTCAAACAGAAGCCCTCAGGGTAGCAGCCAGGAGGATAGCTCCTACCAGCCTTCCACTCAGAGCCAGCCTGAAGAAGACAGTACTGGCATTCAAGCCAAGGAACAGAACGAAGCCTTAAGGGAAATTCGTAGCTTAATCGACATGGAAATTTCCAGTTCCAAGGCTAAGAATGTACCTGAGGAAGAAAAGACGCCTGAGCGTTTCTTTGGCGCAAGGCTGTATCCTGTTCTTCCTCCGGGATTTCTAAGTTTGGAGGATATTCCATGCGGCATGGAGATCGATTTTCTACCTGACCCTGAGAGAGAGGTAGCGGAGTGGGAAGCACAGCAGAACGCTGCCAAGCAGAAGGCCGAGGAAGACAAGGTGGCGGACGAAATTGGTTATGAGTAAGGTTCTGGCTTTCGCTTCTGGTTTTTGGTTTTTTGCTCCTGGCTCGATGACCTTCGGAGGTCGTTTCGGCCCTGGTTTTGGGTTCGGGTGTCTCAGCACCAGCTCTCTTTCCGCTATGCTTGCCACCTTCGTCCAGCATGAAACTGGTTCTCGGACGTGTGTCCTCCGCCACCTTTGCTCTGTCGGTGCCACCTGCTAGGGTGCTGGACACGTGTCCTCTCATCCTGGTTCCACCTTGTTTATTTCTGGTTGGTCTAGTCAGCAAGTTTTTTGTATTGTCAGCAGCAGTTTTAGTTTCAGTCATTTACAGGCTTTTTTGTCAATTTCTACAGACTGTAAATGGTTTTCTAGATACAGCAAAATGTCAATGTTATTACCAGTAATGGTATGTATCTCTTGTCAGAGAGCTGTCCATGCGCTCTCAGAGGTTTCGACCTCTTGTACATACTCTTCTTTTTTATTTTAATACAAATAGTTTAGCCTTTTGCCCAAAAAAAAAATTTAAAATCCCGAGTGCCCTCCTAAGGGAGAAGTGTGCAATTCCATAAGAATATTTTGTTTCGGTTGGGAATTCTTACAGAGGTATAAGCGATTTTTGTACCATAATGAATCATTTTGCCAGCTAAATGTATTAGATGTACTGCAATCTTGTTGTAATTTTTGAATAAGTTCCCACACTTCTTCATCATTCTTCCATTCCTCCCTTGCTTCGTTTATCCAATCTGGTTGGATAATATAGAAATGGCACACAACAATGCTTCCACATCCTCATCCTTTCTTGAGATGCATCTGCCACCACATTTTTCTTCCCTTTTTTGTAGATGATTTCAAAGTCATAACCCAACATCTTTGTGACCCACTTTTGTTGCTCTTCAGAGGATAATCTTTGTTCTAAAAAGTATTTAAGGCTATCATGATCCGTTTTTACTTTGAAGTGTCTTCCCATTAGGTAGGGTCGCCATTTCTTAAGTGCATGTAGTATTGCCAACATTTCCTTCTCATAAATAGCTTTTTGTAAAAACTTTCCCTTGATTGGATGACTTTCAAAAGTAATGGGTCTTTCATCTTGCATTAAAATAGCACCAATTCCATTTCTTGAAACATCACATTCCACAATAAAGGTTTTTGTGAAGTCCGGTGTAGCTAAGACTGGTGCTTGGCACATTGCCTCTTTAAGATGTTCGAAGGCCTCTATTGCTTCTGGAGTCCATGAAAATGCATCTTTCTTCAATAATGTTGTCAAAGGTGCTACTATTCTCCCTTAATTCTTAACAAACTTGCAATAATACCCTGTCAACC
This sequence comes from Pinus taeda, assembly GCA_000404065.3. Lineage (NCBI taxonomy): Eukaryota > Viridiplantae > Streptophyta > Pinopsida > Pinales > Pinaceae > Pinus > Pinus taeda. Next base: position 21,813 of record APFE030327910.1, on the reverse strand, counting down.
TGAGAAATCCTCGTAGATGCTTTATGGATGTGGGGATTTTCCATTCCTTAATGGCTTTAATTTTGCTAGGGTCTACCTTAA
>APFE030327910.1:0-19655 GCA_000404065.3 Pinus taeda | reverse complement strand
AGAATGTCTTCAATGCTTCATTCTGATGTGATGATACCCTGAACGAAGATCCAACTTGGTCGAAGTAAATTGATCCATGCAATCATCCAGTAATTCATCAATGATAGGAATGGGAAACTTATCTTTAATAGTGAGCTTGTTGAGCTCCCTATAATCCGGACACATGCGCCATGATCCATCCTTCTTGTGCACCAATACTACTGGAGCAGAGAAAGAACCTTGACTTGGTTGAATTATACCAGCCTCTAGCATTTCTGCAACCATACGTTCAATTTCACTCTTTTGGACATAGGGATATCTGTACGGCCTGATTTTTGGAGGAACACTTCCTGGAATTAGATGAATAGTATGATCATGATCACGCATAGGTGGGAGACCTTCGGGAGTCTCAAATACCTTGGAATGATTGTCCAGGACTTTTTGGAGATCTGGATAAATAGATGATTTCGATGTGGAAACATCTAGCGAACATAATTGTGCAATTACACCTCTTTACTCCTTTTTTAGAAGCTTTGTCATACCATTAGAGCTGATTATCTTTCCTGGTTTCCCTGCAATACCCCTTAATTCAACTTCCTTTGGAATGGAAAGCATTGGGCTAGTCAATACATATTCTCCCATGGATAGCTTGATATTATGGCACTTTCCAGAGCAATTTATTGTTCATCCATTTGCAATCATCACTTGACACTCTGGTGCTGGATATAGGAAGCAATTCAATTCTTTTGCTACCTTACAATGAATAAAATTGTGGGTGCTTCCTGAATCAATTAACACTATTACCTTTTTCTTCTTGATTTGTCCTTCTATCTTGATGGTTTGAGGAGTGGTAATTCCAGCCAATGCATTACAAGATATGGTCGGATTCATTTCTTCTTTAACTAGGCTTTGTTCCTGGAGTATATCCTCTTCTTTTGACCTTTCTTGCTCCTTTTCTTCTTCCTCTTCACAATCTATGTAGAATAATTTCATCTCAGCACACTTATGACCTTTAGTGTATTTTCTATCAAAACTGTAACAAAGCCCTTTTGCTCTTTTTTCTTCCAATTGTGTTGGTGTCAACCTTATAGGTTGTGGAAGACTAGGGGCAACAACACTTCCATCTTTATAGTTGTGAGTGGTATGCTTCCTCGTTGCCATAATTTTGCTTTCCATTTTTCTTTCTAACCTGAATGCCTTCTCCAATGAATCTGGTTCCCAAAGGCGAACATCATGTTGGATATTATCCTTTAAAGTATCTATGAACACATCAATCCTATGCTCCTCTGGAATATTTTTTACCCTTATGTTCAAATTTTTGAATTCTTCAATGTGCTCCATTATTGAACCCTTTTGTTTGAGACTTATCAATTGGCTAAAAAAAGTGTTTCTTTTTGTATCCTCATAATGTGCTGTCAATTGTTCTGTAAAAATTGCCCACGTGATAATTTTTTTATGAGAGCAAAGCCATTGATACCATACAAACTAATTTGGTTCCAAATATAAATTTTCAATATGTACCTTTTGTGTGTTTTGCACATTATTGAGATCGAAAAATTGCTCCATCTATAATATTCATGTTGCGGGATCCTTGCCATCAAACTTCCTCATATCAATTTTTGGAATATGGTGGGTCTTTGATTCAACATTAGAGTCTATGAAATCATTATTAACATTTCTTTTGTTCACATCATAAGTTTCCTTTACTACCCTTTCACGATTTGTAAGTATTTCTTGTAGAAAAATTGTCAAATCTCTCTTCAAATATGCCATGTATGTCTTCAAATTTGCCATGTCTCTCTTCAAATCTGTCTTCAAATCTATCTTCAAATTTTCCATCTTAGCTTCCATGCCCTTTATCTTATATTCCACACCATTTATCTTAGCTTATTTTATCTTTTGTGAGAGTGACATTTGTTGCACTTGGTCTTGTAATTTTGATATATCATGTAGCATTTCTTCCTCTTCTTCATGAGTCATGCTAGAGCTTTCAGGTTCTTTACTAGGTGTTTTCATTTTCTTTCCTCTGGGCATTAGTTACTGATAATAATGCTCTACTATTCCCTTTTAATTCCTTCAAAATAATTTTTCAAACCAAGCTTAAGCAAAAAATTTAAAAAATCTACACACCTTTTTTCACTTTGTAGGAGCTCGATATTTCCTCTGATGTATCGCTGTAATTTCAGATCATCCAGTTCTAAATTGTGACCTGCAGTAGCCCTCTATGTCCTCTTTCCAATGCCACTAGTCTGATCCAAATTGGATTCTCCAAGGAAGAGTTATGTTAAATCTCCCACAGTGACCTAATTATAGACTAGTTCAGTAGGGAAAACTTGTACGACATTCCACGTGTCCCTGTTTCGACCTTTGGCTCTAAAAAATATCTGAAAGAAACTACAGTCTGTCGTCTTTCTGTACCTTCTTACGAAACTTCAATATGATGCTCGGAGAGAAAGTTCTAACAATTTTCCCCAGGTCACGTGTTTGGAATGTAATTTAGGAGTCTGCAAAAAGACCAACTTCCTCATATCATATCTCCATAAATATAGCGCGAAAAGCTCTGAAATTTGGACCCAAGGTTCAGTGAGATTTCATCTCAAATGGGTTTTTTTTTCCCTTCTGAAACATCGCAGGAAAAAAGTTATCGTGAAAATGCCACGATGACCTATTTGGAGCAGCGAAACCGTAAAATCCAAAGCTCTGATACCAAATGTTATGAAACCAGCTCACAAAAAGATATAAAAGATAGATCAACGCCTTAGAATTCAGCCTCTTCGAGGGGGAAACCTCCTTTAAATTACATAAATGAACAACTATTGGATGATTTAAATGAAAAAACCTCCTTTCTATATATAGGAGTCTAAGGTGTCACAATATAACCCAGCCGACCTAACAACAGTAATATAAAGGCACAAAAATAACAATAGAGGGATTCTATGGGGCACAATAATAACAATATGGGCACAATAGGGGCATAAAAATATTAATAGGGGATATAAATACAATAGTAATGGGGTAATCACTAGTATTATAGAGACCTAATAGCAGTGTATCAAGTTGCGAGGTGTAGGAAGTGCACAGAGCAACCTATCCGTAGGGTTAAACTGCGGACCACTTGAACTCATCAAACATCTCCAGGGTGCAAAAACATGGTTCTAGCACCATCCCATAATACTTTGGGTGAGACCTTAGTCCGCACTCCGCGGGCTATTGCCAAAAGGGCCAGTAGTACTGGGATTTGTTTGGCTAAATTAACTATGAACCTGGGTCAAGCCCCACTAAGCCAACATCCACAGGGTTCAAAGGCCACCTAAAGCTCCTATAGAATTGACTAAAGCAATGTCATTATAGTTCCATAGCTTATAATTCCATAGCTTACAGTGATGAGCCTAGATCTCTTGGTACTCCATTTTGTTCTCCTAGAGTAGAGCTACTAAGGGTCTTTCTTTTCTGATTAGAGATTTTACTTCCATCATTATTTTCTCATACCCATGTCCCCCATAGTTCTAGGAGATAACTATCATTACTTAGACTTGGGATAGCTTTCCCTTTTATGTGTGGCTACAGTAGAGCCTCTCTTGTTTCCCTTATCATCTATTCCCCCAATTTGAAGGTGTTTGAGGTTGGGTTGGTTTCACAATTGTTTCTCTTTCTCTGTTTTCTCGATCTGAACTTCTTTGTTTGTCTTTCACCCACTGTGATGGGTTTGACATTCAGCCTCTTTTTTTATTCAACTTCAAATTTCTCATTATTTGAGCTTGCAAAAGGTATCCTAACATTACTGTCTCTTATCGAAAGAAAGTATTCTACACCTTTTGAGAAAACAACTTGATTTGTTTTTGGTTCTACATTAGATCATGGCTAAACAACTAGCTCAATAGGTTCTTAGGGATCAACTTGATTTTTTGGTTGATCTGAATTGTGGGGGTCTTACTGATGGATTTCCCCTTCTTCTTATTCATGATCTATAACTTCATACTTGTTTCCATTCCCTCCTTTATTTATTGACTTGCTCATTCCTTCCCTACTACCAATGGATTTATTCTTGGGAGTGTTGGATCCAAATCCCTTTTGGTTTGCTTGATCTTGATGTTGGGTTGGGTGAGGTTTCTACCTAATAGATCCCCTCCTTTTTTTTCTTGTTTCCGTTGTTCTCCTAATTATCCTTGATTTTCCCATTCATCCTATGTTTTGGGAAAATTTCAAGAAAAATGATTGTATTCATGGTAGAATTTACATTTGAAAGTGTTGAAATTTGTGAAGCTATGGGATGAATTCCCCCATAAACCTAAAACAATCCCATCATTCCCCAAAACTAGAATTCAAATGAAAAAATAAATAGTATTAATATGTAGGAGATAAATTATTGAAGAGGAATATAATTAAATACTATTATGAGAAAACTTTGAAATAAAGTATTACCCTCCAAACTATAAAGTTGAATTGATCTTTGAAAGCCCTCTTCCTCCTCCAATGAATTGTATATAAAGGAAACCTTTGTGACTCTAATACAATGTGGTTTGTATAACCTATCTAAGGCTCGGTACAATTATAATCACACACTTTTCTATGGCTCATTTGGTTATCTTCTGAGCTACACATTTGTTGTGTGTGGCTCATATATGGCTCGCACAAAAACACACCGGCTCACATTTCTTGTATATGGTACGCATAGGCTCACTGAGGCTCACATTGTACTATCTATGGAACCACTATAGTCTATGGCTCATACTTATTATAAGTATGGTTTGATGACTCGTTCTATGGTTCACATATCCTCCCTACAGATCACACAATAAAAATTCGCTCTTGATCCATGTTTATAGTAATGACATTGTCTGGCATATTAGTTACTCTGTCTCATATATTAATGACTTTGCCTCGCTTTACAGTGGTGTCACAACATATAATGGCTCACACAATGCTCACATACCAAGCTTACAATGACTCATTATAATATTCTAAATTGATTACAGTGACATGTTATATTACTTTGAGGCACCTTAGTGGTGTGTTTGTTGCTATGGGGTACCAAAGGCACCTTCTTTGCAATTTGTTGTTCCCTTCAAAGAAAATACAGAGAATTGGTTATTATTAATGGACAAACATGAGTAAACAAATCATTGTAAATGGTAAAAATAATGTGTACATAAACATAAACTAAAAACTAAGAAATAAACACATAAATATTTCTTGATGGGAAAAAATGTGAAAAAACTAATGGAAAATGACTCCCTTTATTGATTGTTGAATGTAGAAGAGATACAATAGATTAATACTAAAAAAATTGGATGGAATTATTTGAGAAATGGTGCTAAAAAATCCTCAACAAAGAGGTTCCTTTTCTAAATCTCTTTGTAAGCTTATTCTCTCTCTCAAAGAAGTATGAAGACTCTCTCAATGGTGAAATCCTCTTCCCACTAGAATGTTGGATTTCTAAGGAGAGTTTTTTCCAGCATAAAAAATATTTAATTCTTCCTGCTTTTGGTTCTCCAATGGCCTATTTATATATAATTTTGAATTCCTCTTCCCTCTATTGGTTCATTAATGAGAAAATGACTTATGAGTATGACAAGAGGATCCCTTATGGGATGCATATCTCTAGGTCGACTCGAAATTGAATGTCCTTAACTAGTACACGTCAGGGAATCCCATCTTCCAAGTGTGTGAAGTGATCCTAGACTACTGACTCAAACATATGTTCAATTGTGTGACTATTGAAAAAACAATTGCATGCTTGCTAATTTCTTCCTTTGGATGAGCCGTGTAAGTAAACTTTATAATTAAAACCTTTGGAGAAGTTTCGATTTTTGTACTTCAAAATGTTTTTAGCTAGAAAGTCTTTGACTATACATTTTGCTAGGTGAATTTGGGTATCATATGAATTGTAAAAACGTGTGTACATTTTTTCCATGTTAATAATTTCCCCTTGATGTATGAGGTTAGGAGGAAACGTATTACCGAAATACATAATGGTTTTTCTACTCTAGTTGAGAGTTTGATCAACTTATTTTGAGAGAAAATAACTTGTTGTGGATATGAGTAGGGAAAAACCTTGACTGAGGATTAAATATAACCATGCTTTGAAGAAATGGTGATAAAAAAGTGTATATACGAGGTGGGCATGTCCCATGCTCATTATGATGACTAGTGACTAATTATTACAATCATACAAGAAATATTATTGTCAAGTCATTATTGCAGTGGCTGACATGTTGATGGGTGATGATGATAAATTCTTATGCCCTCAAGGGGTCTTCTGACAAATATATTGAACAAGGATCTCCCGTGCATCAAAAGTGAATAAATGTTGAGTGAGGTGCTCATGGATGCATGGGTATTCAACTCTAGGTACCTCCTATGCATAAAAATGTAAGCACTATTGAATGACATGCTAAGTGATGCATGGGTATTCAACTAATATGAGAGAACTACAATGTTCACAATGTATGATACTATCCTAAACTGAATAGCTTATCTTGGTGTCAAATGTCAGGGAGACCGATGACATCAATGGGTGATAGTGATTCCCACTATGCCACCTGAAGATGTCCCATAATTGGGGAGCACCCAAGGTATTGTTTCGATCCTAGATGTATGCCTAAGTTGACAAGAAAGAAGTACTAAACATCTGAAATAATGATTCAGGAAATGAAGGATAAACATGACTATAATATGCCAAATCAACAAGAAATTATAATGAAAGCTAACAATATGAATGGATATGGGATACTACCTGAGGTTGGATTTGTAATGCGAGTGGCAGCAACCAAAACAATTCTTCTATGAGGAATGTCCTTGGAATTGATAGGACATGTAGGATAGATATAAGCCTATCATGACTGACATGATGAATGATCAATGAATGGTGTGATGATCAACGAGCTCCAACCAAAGGATACTAGGGACTTTTGTCAGGTACAAGACATGAAAATATTGGTGGGAACCTTTTCCTAAAAAAGAATTATACGCTTTTGTTTTGGGAAGTTTTAGTGTCTATGGATAAACGCTTAAACCCCTAGACTAGTAGCTAAGTCTAGAACAACAGTGCAAAGCATTCTCTACTTTTTCTATAACCAATAGATTAAATAAGATAGTAAAGAAGCCTACCTGAAGCTTTCTCTTACTCTTTATCTCCCTTGACCAATTCTCTCACTCCTTTCCATACTTAATCCACTTGAAAATTACCTGCACATAGACAAAAGACCAAAAACTAATCAAAGCATATGATAAGGATCTATTGATTAAACATAGAATAGAATGAGGTACATAATACACATATGAAAACATCACTAAACAATAAAAACATATGGAAAAATATTTTAACACTTTATTAGTAAAAGGAAGAGTTACAACCCAATTTGCTTGATTTAGTGTCACTCCTCTAATTCAATCCCATCCTCTCCTCATAACAAGCAAGACATTTTGACATCATTACAATACTTGAAACCAACTCAAGTCTCATACTAATAACATCTCCCTATAATTCAATGATTTATAGCCCCTAATCACTTAGATGAGTTGTCTTTTTATAGGTGAATGAAGGAAGTTATGCCATAAGTGGTGATAATGAATGCCCTCCCAAACTTAAGATTTAGTTCCATGGAGGAAGGGATAAAGGGATTGATGTTCCTTAACTCCCTCCCTCATCCAATTTCGAGCCCAAATGAGTGGATAGCCTTGGAAAACTTCTAGAGGCATCCTATGGATAAGAATATTCCAAACCCCAATGCATATTTCGCTCAAATTCACCCAACACAGGCCAAAGAGGGCTCAAGTGCACTGTATTGCACCATGGCAGTGTACTGGGCTGCACTACAGTGCACCCTGATAAAGGCCTTCCTATGTTGATCTTCTTAAAGGTAGTTTTTGGATGATTTTATTAATGGAATCTCTTAGAAGGAGGAATTCTTGATGGTTGACTTCATTAGGGAATGTAACAACTGAATTAGGGTTTAATGGGCCCTAATAGTACTGATCTCTAAGTTGGGGTTGATGTGCCCAAATGTATTTGTAATAGTTGCCCCCTAAAGCATGAAGTCGTAAATACGTATGTCGAGTGAAATGATTTACTATGTTGAGAGGAGGTTTTGAAGTGGAAGGTGACCTGCATCAATTACAATACATATATCACGATAATTTGATTTTTCCTCATGAACTTGCTAAGGGAAGGCATACCCATGCTCAGCTTATAAACTTTCATTACAAGTACAAATATAGTTGTCTATAGATATAGACATATGAATGGATGACCATGAATGTAAGACCATTGTACATTTGATTTAGTAATTCTGAAAAATATCGCAATTCGGATGGATGAAACTAGATCCAGGGTCTTCAATCTTTTTCAATATTTTTCTCAAGTACAAGTCTAACCATGTGAATAGATGATCTAAAGTCGAACATGGGAATACATCGTCTGATTACCAGACAATGATGTAAGCCATTAACAGATGCGAGAGGAATCACTGATAATGATGATGAACCTCAAGGTACTACAATACATTTTGCATGGTGTGAATAAATGATTTGATGTTGAACACAATATAAAGTATTTCGATCGAAGGTTAGTGATGTCAACCTATCGCCAGAGGTGAGAAACCTACCATTGTTGTATGCAAGCCTCAAGGTACTGAAGGAGTGTTTCAAAGTCAACTTCTTGGATAATGTGCTGATGTCGACAAGAAGTGACTCATCGCAAGAGGGCCTTGATGTATCCCACATCAACAACATGAAACAAGGTAAATGATTTTGGAGATGAAAATCGACTGACGACAGAAGGTGCAAGAATGGCTGTCATGAAAATGAAGGTTTATGGTATTACAAAGGATGAAATTTGAATTGAATGACTTCTCTTGAACATGTCGGCGACACTAAAATGAATTGGTAGCATTGACCTAAAACAAGGTAATGGATGGTATGATAGACCAACGGTGTGATAACCATCAAGCTGAATGACCCAACCCACATAGTCATAGTGATGAGGTCAAAGTGTCATGTTCAAGAGCAAATCGCTACCATAAAGTGTTCTCCATTTTTCCTATTTTCCCTATTGATTTCTGACAAGTACCTCTTTATTTTTATCAAGCTTGAGGAGGATAACATATTCTTGTTGTATAATTTCACCTTTTAGGTGAATCCATCACTATTTGATGCTTTAATGAGTCTAACAAAGGTGAAACTCGGTCTTGTTTAGATGGACAAGTTTGTCTCTATTTGATGTTTTTAATGAGTTTAACAAGAAAGATAACTCAGTCCTTTTCATGTTTAGAGAGTTTGAAAAGGGACGAATGGAAAAATCCATAAGTTATTTTTCGTAAGTTAATCTCTCAAGTCTAAAAAATCATAAAATAATACAAGAGAGATGTCTTTTACAATCCATTAACGAGCTGGAAAGGACAAGTGCTCGACGATCTTTTGATGTTTAGAGAGTATAAAAAGAGCTTAAAGAGGACTCCATTTTGAGGAACGAGTGGTGTCTAAGGTGGAAATTGGTTCCGGTGATGTTGGAACTTCTCAAAACATGTTGATTTATGTGATGAGGCTAGCTAATAAGACCAATCATTGCAACTATTCCTAAAAGGGGTAAAAAAACCAAGTGAAAGTGTATGATCAGCCAAAGGGATGGTGGCGATGGGATGAAAACAACCAAGGCTTATCTGACGAAAGAGGCTGATAGAATGGCAATCACAAGGGTTAAAAATGGAAATGGGTTCATTTTTAGACAAGCTTGAACCATAGGGAACTATGCTTGGATTCAGTTTCATGTTTACACAAACTTGAAACGAAAAACTATGCTTGGAACTAGTTTACATGCCCCCAACATGATGAAAAGGAGAGTCCCCTATAACCAGATGGAAGTCACTGCGGTGAAGCAGGATGGTTATCCAACACTGTTTTGGCTTCATATATATAGGGACAAAGGTGAATGGGGTGATTCCATTCACATAACCTACAAGGAAAATTAACTTTACCGTTAGGTGCAGACCCCCAAGCTTCATTACATTCACCTAAGTAGATTACTCATGGTTATAAAGTGGATGGAATGAAGGTTCTTTTATGAGATCAAGTGAAAGAATCAACTGGGATTTTACAAGATCTAATCAAAGACTCGACTTAGAACTTGGGACCTCGTTTCTTTTTTTAATGAGCTTGACACAAGAAAAGGAACTCTAGTCATATTCCTTGTTTCATTTTTTAAAGAGCTTCACACAAGACAAGGAACTCTACTCTGATTCCTTTGTTTCATTTTTTTAATGAGGTTGACACAAGACTAGGAACTATCCTCATATCCTTGGTTTCATTTTTGAACGAGGTTGACACAGGACAAGGAACTATCCTGATATTCCTTGGTTTCATTTTTTAACGAGGTTGACACAAGGCCAGGAATTATCCTCATTCCTTTGTTTCATTTTTTTAACGAGGTTGACACAAGACTAGGAACTATCCTCATATTCTTGGTTTCATTTTTTAACAAGGTTGACACAAGGCCAGGAACTATCCTCATATCCTTGGTTTCATTTTTTAACAAGGTTGACACAAGACCAAGAACTATCCTCATTCCTTTGTTTCATTTTTTTAACAAGGTTGACACAAGACTAGGAACTATCCTCGTATCCTTGGTTTCATTTTTTAACGAAATTGACACAAGACCAAGAACTATCCTCATAGGCCTTGATCACAACTCATAAGAGGTCATGAAAGAGAGATCTGGTCTCAATGCTCCTAGTACATGATGTACAACATCATTAAATTGATCGTCAGTTGATGTAGGTATGGAATGGGTTGCCACATAATTGACCCGTGGCGGGGATGACACCATTGGTACAAAATGACCATTTAGGGAAGATGGTTGACTGGAAGCCATATTTGGAATAGGAATTGAAAGCTGGTCAATGGTGACGATTTTGCCTTCATGCGAGAAACAATTCACTCGAAAGAGTGTTGAAACAATAGCTCCCATGTCATAAACATAGTCATGCCCAAGAAGTAAATTGTAATCTAATGGGCCTGGGACTACCATCACGTTCAGATAAATGATTTTTCCTCCCAAAGTAATATGTAACTGAGGGAGGATCCCTAATGGTTGACTGGTTCCTCTGTTAAAAGCCAACAGATTCTGGGTAACAGGCACAAGTGGCGCGAACCGTGTGCTTGCCAAGCAGTTGAGGAAAGGATACTCACAGATGCACCTTCATCTATAATAGTACCAGATACAATCATATTAAAAACTTGTACTATGATCTAGAAAGGCACATAAGAAGGAAGACAGAATCACACCAATCGATTCCAATCAAAGGAATTGATTAGACTACTTGGAGGGGGGTACTGTAGAAACAGGAAAATTAACCCCTTGAGTTACGACAGCTGGAGGATTTTCCTCCTATCTTGATGGAACAGGAGGACTACCCCCAAGCTCATTAGAATTTGAAGAAACAAAAATAACTTGATTTGTATCATATTCACTCTCTTCGAGAAATGTATGATTAGGTGAAGGTAAAATTGGGTCAATTATTACCTTGACCTATTGATTTGGGTCGAGTATAGACTCATAGGATTCATTTTCATAGAGAGTGAGTTTGACGGAAAATTGATTTTGGTCAGTTAATTCATCAACTAGTGAAGGATTAAGGGAGAGTCTCTTGTAACTAGATGGAATTCCATGCAGTGAAGCAAGATAATTATCCAACACTTTTTTGGCTTCATCTAGATAGGGACAAAGGTGAATGGGGTGATTCCCTTCACATAACCTACATGGAAACTTAACTTTACCCTTCTTTCCATGAACTTTACTACCACTAGTTGATGGTGAATCACCAGCATGATCTCCAGAAGTCGATGACACAGGATGATGTGAACAAGAAGACCATTCTTCTAAGATCTAAGGAACATCAGGACAATTTCGAAGAAGATGGTCTCCCATACAAAGTTTGCATGGATATAAAACTTTGTGAGGCTTGATGGACGATTTCTCATCAGATGTTGCATTCAAAACAATGGTTGCTTCATTACCCCTCTACTGAATTTGTTGTTTCTTCTTCTTCTTCCCTCTCCTCTTCTTCTTAGCCACCTGGTTACTTCTACCAATACTTTCACCAGGCGAAGAGGAATAAGGGGAGGAAGAAACAACCAAGGAAGAAGGAAAAGGGTCAACTTTGGGATCAACTGGAGGTTGATTTTTTCCAGTTGGAGGCGTACTCAATTGCAGAGAAATCATGACATTTGGAACCAAGGAGGTTGAAAACAACCATAATGGCAAACAAATGGTAAGTCCCAGTAGGGATAATGTAGCCATGTAAGGAGCACCAATATTTTCGAAAGAAGGAAAAGGACTATTATTCCCATCAAAAGGAATTCCTTGATCGATGGACTTCAGATTTGTCACCATATGTTTCAACCTAATATCAGCTAAGGAGTGAGCATGGAGGATGTTATCCATGGTTAATTAATTTTATTTTAATCAAAGTAACATAACAAAACAAAAGAGGGATAATCTAGGCAAAAGGTTTACCAAGAAACTGTGAACTACAAAATACCTCCTGGTGAACTAAGAAGTACGGGCAGGCAATCTCCCCGAATGTTGTGTTCGGTGTATCACAATTTATGAGGCAACCGACTCAGTTACTTAAGGATGGATAGCAACCTAGAGTTTTCCTCCTATATATACTCGAAAGTACATGGAGGCCCAATCCTTATAAGCGTTGTCTAATGCAAAACCACATAGTGAGAGAATTCCCATATACTTTACGTATTGTAACATCGTCCTATATACTTGAAGGTACGTGTCTGAGCTACGATATACTCACATATGTGGAATGAGGTATCACACTTGGGATGTACTACAAACAAGTTGGTGACAACTACTTTGTTTCAGGACGTCGGAACACGTCTCTAGCCTAGAACTCTAAATGTTTTTGTTAGGTGACAATGCTCCATTAGGTAAATTCAGATAAATTTTAAGTTGATCTTCTTTAGAATTTTCCTTTCAAGGTTCATTGTGTGATGTATTTTTGCAATTCCTAAAATGTAACTAATATGATAAACATTCTTTCCATTCAATTTAACAATGAAAATCCTTAGCTAGTAGGGATAGAGCAAAGAGCACATCTAATGAAATTTCCCTAGCTATTCCTTTCAAGCACACACAAACTTTTTCAATGCAAAATTCTTGTATTTCTTTTCAATTTTCCTTAATGTGAATGAACAAAAAGGAAAACTAATGCACAATCGATCAATAAAATCTTTTCATAAAAATGACTTGTGACAATTTCTTTTCAAGGAAAGGAAGACTTTATGACACTTTCGTTTTCAAAATAAATGAGGAATTATGACACTTTCAACGAAAAGACTAATCATATGCACACATCAATCAACAGATCTTTCATGAATGAAGACTTTACGACCATTCAATTTCCGAAGGAAAAGACGATTTTACAACACTTTTTTTAGACAAAGATCAATCGACCAAAAAACTAACTTTTGACTATAGATTGAAAATGACAAAGTAAATACATAAGAAACGTTTATCAATCCTAGTCTAAGTAGGGCCAACTAAGGAGATGAAAAACTACTTTAAGAGAAAAGACATCATTGGCATTCAGCAAATCATTCAAACATGAGAAAATTAGCAAAAACCTCAGATCCTAGATGGGAAACTGACCCTCAAGGGATCAGCGTAGGATGCAATGAGAGACAATGCACTGGCTCTATGCGGGAAGTGAATTGCAGTGTACTATGTCCTTCACTAGGCTGCGCTGGTGACAGTAAGCCATTTTTTAAGGAAATTTGACACATTTTTCACTCAAATTTCAATGAAATAAGACTTAAATTCAATCAGTGACCACAAGTATAGTATGTAAAAATGTCTTAAGAGGCTGATAAGCTACTAATATTGATAATCGCTCCCCAGTGGAGTCACCAATTTGTTTTGGGGAGTTGTAGTGTCTACAGATAAACACTTAAACCCCTAGACTAGTAGCTAAGTCTAGAACAACAGTGCAAATCATTCTCTAATTTTTCTATAACCAATAGATTAAATAAGATAGTAAAGAAGCCTACCTGAAGCTTTCTCTTACTCCTTATCTCCCTTAACCAATTTTGTCGCTCCTTTTTTTACTTAATCTACTTGAAGAGTACCTGCATACAAACAAAAGACAAAAAACCGATCAAAGCATATGATAATGACCTATTGATTAAACATAGAATGGAATTAGGTACATAATACAGATATGAAAGCATCAATAAACAATACAAACATATGGAAAAATATTTGAACACTTTATTAGTAAAAGGAAGAGTTACAACCCAATTTGCTTGATTCATTGTCACTCCTCCAGTTCAATCCCATCCTTTCCTCATAACAAGAAAGACATTTTGACATCATTACAATACTTGAAACCAACTCAAGTCTCATACTAATAGCTTCTCCCTATAATTCAATGATTTCCATCACTTGATCACTTAGATGAGTGGTCTTTTTATAGGTGAATGAAGGAATTTATGCCATAAATGTTGATAATGAATTCCCACCCAAACTTAGGATTTAGTTCCATGGAGGAAGGGATAAAGGGATTGATGTTCATTAACTCCCTCTCTCATCCAATTTCGAGCCCAAAGGAGTGGATAGTCTTGGAAAACTTCTAGAGGCATCATATGGATAAGAATATTCCAAACCCCAATGCATATTTCGCTCAAATTCGCCTAGTGTAGGCCAAAGAGGGTTCAATTGTGCTACAATGCACCCTGGCAGTGTACTGGGTTGCACTATAGTGCACCCTGATAAAGGGCTTCCTGCATTGATATTCTTAGAGGAAGTTTTTGGATGACTTTAGTCATGGTATCTCTTGGGAAGGAGGCATTCTTGATGGTTGACTTCATTAGGGCATGTAACAACTGAATTAGGGGTTTGATGGGCCTTAATAATACTGATCTATAAGTATGGGTTGATGTGCCCAAATTTATTTGTAACAACTTTCCAAAAGAATATAAAGGGGTTTGGGATTTACATACATGGAGATGAGTTCCCCAAGAAAAAAGGTGACCTACACGATGATGTAGGTACATTTTTTGGCTTAGGGTGGGGACCCCATTGGTTTGTCTTAGTGTGAGGTTGATGAGGCAGATGAAATGACACAAATGAGCTATGCTATATGGAGGGATGATAAATGAAATGTAGAACACGGGAGTGCATTTTCCTTGATCTGAAAAAAATAAAAGAGGCGTCCTGGGAGACTAGAGTAGGGTTGGTAAGCAATAAGTAAAGAATAGGAGAATGTGGCTGTTATTCAAAACATGCAAATGAAATGGCTTCTAAGCTTGAGTATATGGTCATGCATCCCAATAGTGTGTGGGGATCTATAAAATGGTGTGATCCATGAATGGGAAGGTACTATTGATTAGTACGGATGTTTATCATCTAGAACGGAAGGTGATGGTAAAAATGATCAAGATGATGGACCCTATGGTGAATTTGAAAGAAATGATGTCAGGATATGAAAATATTTGTAGGAATCCAATCATGCTAGGTGGAGAACAATACCTCCACTAGTGACAGACATTAGGGGACTAAATCTAATGGGAAATTGCTAGTGTACTCGCAACTTCAACAACCAATACACCAAGTGAAAAATTTTAGATGAAAACATTTATAAGATAAAATCTACTAAACAAGAAGAATCAAAGAACATGGGAAGGCACACTTAAAGGGGTATTATTAATATGAGATGGGCCCAATATTGAGCCTGATGTGAACATGGAACAGGGGGTACCGTGATGAAGATGATTTTGTCTCGATCCTTTTTTTGTTGATGATTTTGAAAATGGAGGTCATGATATCCTGAACGAGGCTCTAGAACATAACAAAGAGGGAGATAGATAAGGAAAAGTGGGCCATATGTGACCTCATTTGCACTTGTTGATTTGGATTACATAGTTACGTCCAAGAGTTGTTTTCTCCCATAGCGGTCAACATGTGCACTAAGGAAGCACACGATGATAGACAGGTAAGAGGAATCTACCTAATATTTTTGATTTTGGTAGGTTAGGGTAGGTAGTCCATACAAGATGGTCTCTACAGACCTCTTTTTAGGAAAATAAAGTAAAGCATTTGGTCGATTGTGAAATAGTCGCGTGGTTCCCACGGGTAAAGGGAATACAATGACATAAATCGCATGGATGTCGGTAAAAAAAACCATAGGGTCCTCGAGCTAATGATCCCATGGCTTTTGGTGTTGAAAATGAAAAATTAGCACAACTATTCAAAAAAACATCACACGACTTGCACGTCTGTGAGAAAAATAGACACGTGGTTGTTGGGCTGATGTCCCACAAGTAAAGGTCTAGTAGATGCATTGCATGTATGCTTGTATGGGTTGAATTCGGTGTAATTCCATGCATCTATATGAGGGACATATGTGTGGTCAGACGGTTGTTATTAAGACAAGCATGTAGGCTAAAAGAAAGACAATTCTTAATTATATTAGGTTAATTTTTGGTTTTCTACATCCTTTTTGGCAAGATGTGGATTACATGGAGAGAGTGTGATTGGGATCACATCAGGATAGTAGTGGCTAGAGACACTAAGGTGAATGATACATTGGCTAGATTGGGGTTGTTGAATTTCATTCAAATCCCCTTTCTCAGGTTATAGGATGAGTTCTTACATTTTGTGATATGGAGATGTGAGCTAGATCTGGGATAGAGACTTCGCATTCACTGTTGTAGTGGATGTCTACATTCTTACAAGATGGGTGCCTCATGGAGAGGCACTACCGAATCCAATTTTACATGGTCGGGTGGACCTGTGAGCATTGGTGAGGGCCCACTATGGGCATAATTCTATTGATTAGGGACGTTTCGATATTGATGGAATTTTGGATTTAGCTGAGAGAGTTGCTTTAGTAATGATTTTGTGCCTCACTAGGTTAGCCTCCCCTCACTGCATTTATGGACCATAGATTTCCATCCTTCAGAGACTTCAAGAGGGCCTCTTCCATGACTATGATAGCTTTGTATATAGGGGGATGACAACACAACTTACGTAGGTGCATATAGGGCAGTCACATAGATTTTGTTACGCCAACATACTTTGCAACATCCTCTAAGAGAAGATCGTGATGCTACGTCCTATACTAGCGGTGGTTTTAGGGCCTCTGAGAGATCCAAGGATATGGTGGTGGGCCCTTGTGATGCCTCATGTAAGCGGGGGTGAGGTTGGATGATACTGGAACCCCACAGTAGAGGGTTGGTTTATGTCTAACCCTAGATGATTCTAGAGTACCCATAATGTGACGTGGATTTGAGGGGCGATCTAGATATGGGCTTACCCCCTGGCGATGCTTGGGGTCTGAAAAGTATGTGATTTGTGTGTTTTGCATTCATGATTCCTTTCATGTATTTATTATGTATATTTATTATTATACTGATACCATGTATTTTTTCTTGTAGATTTGGGTCCACATGGACATCTGTTGGCCTACTTGATGCAAAAATGATCCTCGTTGTCTGTGTATAGTTAGTAAAGTGGATGTTCCATGGTAGTGGAGAGATGATAGGGTGTAGGAGGACCTTGAGAGACTACCTCAGTACCAACACTTTGAGATAGGTGAGCCCTTGATGAGCCCCAATTTTGGTACAATTTGGGCTCATTTTGGCCTATTTTACTTGCTCAAACCATTCATCTTTATTTGCTTATGCATGCATTTCTTAGTTTATTCATGTTGTTTGTAGGAGGAAGGTTAGACACTCTATCTACGTGACTAATGCATTGTGATTCCAGGTTTTGGCATTAAAAAGGGGAGCAAGAGAACAACGCAAAAGGGATAAGGAGACAATAAGGTGGCACTGCTGATTTTCTGGAGAGATGTCCACGGTATTGGGACATTCCTCGTGATTCCCACCAACAACTCCAAGCTCAAATCAATCTCCCCTCCGAGCTCCAGAAGTAGCCAGCTGTCCTATAGGAACAACAGTCATAAACTGTTCTACCAGAACAGCAGTTCTGACTGCCTCACAAATCCGCAGTTAAACTTCAGTTGGACAGCCGAGCTCCTAGAATCAAGGCTACTTGGCGGATCATCATTTTTTGTATAAATATGGAGGCCTTAGCCTTAGATAGGTTGTTGAATCTCCCGGTTTATCGTTATAATTTTGAAGCAGTCCAGTTTCGTTATTTTGCTGTAAGCCAATTTGGCATGACTTCGAATTATGAATAAAGAAGAAAGTTTGTTATCTATTCCTGAGTTTTATTAGGAGACTATAGCTCTCAGGTTAGGGCCCAACCTGAGAGCCATAGATCCCCTCTGTTGTAGTGTTGTTTCCATTTCATTTCCAGCACTTTAAGTTTCGTTTACACATGCAATTCGAATGACAGTTTGATAATTTGATTTTCTTATGAGCTAGATAGATTTTGCTTATGGTACAATTAATTCCACTTGCTTAGTGTAGCAGAGGATATATAACATCCATTGGAGCTCCAACAAAAACGGTTGTTAAGGCTCACTGCCATCTCTTTTGAAGATTGGGGTGCAGTCCATAGCAGACCACCAAAAACACACATTACTTTGTTTGATACAGTTATGGTTTGGATTTAGATGCTTCCTTGTCATTTACACTTATCACACATCTCTTCATCACAACCCCATGCGTATTTCTCTTTGCGTTTTGGATTACTGTTCAATGAGATCATGGCACACTTAATGTAGGTTGATGCATTCCCGGTTTGATAAACAGTTTTGATCATTTGTTTCATTTACACTCTTCTCCCTGTCATCTCATTCCCATCCTTTCCATTTTGATCCTGCATGCAACCATGTTTCCTTGACCTACACTGCGTTCTGTCCTTTCCTAAAAGTCTCCCATTCCTCACGTAGCTTCATTCCTTGACCTTTCACAGACATCACTTCAACACACTCCCTACACCCGTTTCCCATCTCCTCCTTCCACTTCTGAGCCATCACCAGCCTGATCCATACCTCACACATCCTTTCCTACCCTTCCATCACTTTTCCCTCACTTCAATCCTTCACGGTAGATCATCCTGTAGCAGTTTAGATACATCCTGTAGAAAACCCTGAGTATCCTGTAGGATCCCCTGCAGACATCCTGTAGGAGGTCATTCACACGGTTTCCGAGCTTCTGAACGTGGAAAACCTCTATGGATGAATGCCAAGGGTCCATAGGAACCTCACCTAGCCTCCCCAACCTGCCCCACGCTTTCCTTCCTTCTCCATCCAATCTGCACAACCAAACCCTAATAAGCAAAATCACAATCATTCCACCTACTTAATGAAAAGTACAAAATCATGTATTTTATAATGCCAGTAGTTTAGATCCATGCATTTCCCACTTATTAGATGTAGTAGCAGCATTGGTAGAAGTCTTACTCATCTTCATTGCTTTATAGAGATTAGACTAGTTAAATTAGGGTTTCCTAGGTTTACATGCTTTGATTTACTTTTAGTTCATTTTTGTCAAGTAGCTTAGCCTCCTTTGCGCTAGCTTTCATCCATCATTAATAAATCTTCTTCTGTGAGCCTATAGAAGTTGGCTTGAGCCCTAGCAAACTTGTGCCAGCTGACCAAGTGACAGCTGCGACAAGAGCTAGTACTTGTGCATATAGCATCGTCGCTTCCAAGTTTGTACGAACAACCGGGTTGATAAAATGAGAGACAGGAAGC
>APFE030327907.1:13389-42434 GCA_000404065.3 Pinus taeda | reverse complement strand
CGAAGGATGGGGTCAAACACACACTTGTACCCATCAAAGAGGAAGATTCAGCAGAATCAAGTGGAACAAAGGCGTTATTAATGGGAGGAAAACAGTTCATAAAACAGGTTGAGGAAAATGAAATTAATTTTGCAGTTGTGAGGAGGATGAAGCCAGTATTACTGAACTTAGAGAAATCAGAATTGCCCAAAGAAATACAAGAGTTGTTAGAAGAATTTCAAGACATTGCGGTTGATGAGCTACCTGATAAGTTGCCTCCTAAAAGGAGCATCAGCCACCACATTGATTTTATACCAGGAGCAAGCTTGCCGAACAAGGCAACGTACAGAATGAGTCCAAAGGACAATGAAGAAGTACGCAAACACGTGCAGGAGTTGTTATATAAGGGACTGATCAGAGAGAGTTTAAGCCCCTGTGCAGTACCTACAGTCCTAGCGCCCAAGAAGGGTGGAGAGTGGCGAATGTGCATAGATTCGCGGGCTATAAACAAGATCACCATTCGATACAGGTTTCCCTTTCCTAGGATGGACGACATGATGGACTGTCTTAGTGGGGCAGCATATTTTACAAAAATAGATCTGAAAAGCGGGTACCATCAGATCATAATTAGAGAAGGAGACAAATGGAAGACAGCCTTCAAGACCAACGAAGGACTGTACGAATGGCTGGTTATGCCATTTGGATTGAGTAACACTCCAAGTACTTTTATGAGACTAATGAACGAAATGTTAAAGGAATTTATTGGAAAATTCGTGATAGTCTATCTGGACGATATTTTAATTTTTAGCAGGACGAAAAGAGAGCACCTTCAACATCTTCGAAGAGTATTCGAGAAGCTGCAGTAGAACAAACTGCTGATAAATTTGAAGAAATGCACTTTCTTACAGAAGGAGTTAATTTATCTGGGATTTGTAGTGGCAGAGAATGAGTTAAAAATGGACCTAGAGAAGATTACAGCGATCATAAGTTGGCCGTCACTGAAGAATTTATTCGAGGTACGTAGCTTTCACGGTTTAGCAAGTTTTTATCGAAAGTTCATTAAGAATTTTAGTGAAATCTGCGCACCAATGCTAGAGACCATCAAAAAGGCCAGCCAACCTTTTTGTTGGACTAAGGCGGCAGAAGACAGTTTCCAACTTCTGAAGTGGAAAATAACGGAGAGGCCAATCTTGAGGCTGCCCGATTTTAGCAAACATTTTCAGGTTCGGTGTGATGCAAGCGGGACAACTATTGGCATGTACTCAGTCAAGAGGACAGACCAGTGGCGTTCTTTAGTGAGAAACTAAATGAAAGTCGACAGAAGTATTCGTCATACGACAAAGAATTCTATGCAGTGGTTCAAGCCTTGAAGCATTGGAGGCACTACTTACTAGGTAATGAGTTCGTTTTGTTCTCTGATAATTCTGCGTTACAGTACATAACGCAGCAACACAAACTGAACCATAAGCACGCCAAGTGGGTGGAGTACCTGCAAAGTTTTAATTTTGTGTTGAAGCACATAAGTGGGCAAGCCAACAAAGTGGCAGATGCTTTAAGCAGAAGAGCCTTGCTCTTACAAGAAAGTGACATACAGGTGATGGGATTTGAGTATTTGAAGGATTTGTACCAGATGGATGCGGATTTCAAGGAAGCTTTTGAGGCATGCCAAAATCCTGTCTTAAGGAATACAAGCCCATGGTTAGATTTTAATTTACACGAAGGATTATTATTTCGAGGTGGACAGCTATGTATTCCGGATTGTTCGATGAGGGAAAATTTAGTAAAAGAGAAACACAGTGGTGGTTTAGCAGGACATTTTGGCGTTGATAAAATGTTGGAACAGCTAGGACATTTTTATTACTGTCCGAAAATGAGTCGGGACGTACAGAGGTATGTAACCAGGTGTAAAATCTGCCAACTGGCGAAAGGACACAGCCAGAATACTGGATTATACACACCCCTACCAGTTCCAAGCAGGCCGTGGATTCAGTCAGCATTGACTTTGTCCTAGGATTGCCTAGAACGCAGCGGGGATATGATTCAGTGATGGTGGTGGTGGATAGGTTTTCAAATATGGCTCATTTCATTCCTTGCCGGAAGACTAGCGACGCCACAAACGTGGCACACCTTTTCTTCACAGAAGTAGTTCGATTACATGGCTTACCTAGAACCATACTTTCAGACAGGGATGTGAAGTTTACAGGGCATTTTTGGCGCACCCTGTGGAAAAATATGGGCACACAGTTAAATTTCAGTTCTGCGTATCACCCGCAGACTGATGGACAGACAGAGGTAGTGAACAGGAGTTTGGGCAACTTGTTACGAAGCTTGACAGGAGAAAACTCGCGATTATGGGATCGAGCTCTTGCCCAGGCAGAATTCGCTTATAACGATTCGCCTAATCGGAGTACCGGTCTTAGCCCATTTCAAATCTTGTATGGTATGCATCCGTGAGGAGTACATGAATTACGAGATTTGGGACAGCTAGAAAGGAGGAGTGTAGATGGAGAAGATTTTGCCGAAGCAATGAGCGAACTGCATGAGAAAGTTAAATTAAGATTACAGGAAACACGCAGAAATATAAGCAACATGCAGACATAAAGCGGTGTGAGGTACACTTTGAGATTGGAGACGAAGTCCTTGCACATTTGCGTCGGGAACGGTTTCCTAAGGGTACGTATAACAAACTGAAATTCAAGAAAATAGGCCCATGCAAAATTCTGCGCAAATTTTCAGCGAATGCATATGAAATTCAACTGCCGCCTGATATAGGTATATCACCCATATTCAACGTGACAGACCTGTTTCCATATCATGCCCAGGCGGAAGATGAAAGAATGGTACAGCCACAACGGGACACCCAGTTCGAGAGCAGTCTTTGGAAGAAACAGTTGCCTTCGGTCTGAACCCATCAAATCGAAGGAATCATCAGCACACAGGTAGCCAAGAAGACGCGCAGGAAGGAGTATCTGCGTTACCTCGTCAAGTGGAAGGACCGTCCAATGGAGGACAGCTCCTGGCTCGACGAGACACAGATTCGAAAGGCGGGCTACTCGGTGGAGGAACTCAAGGAACAGAGCCATGAGATCTCTCTTTTACCCCGGCAGCATGATGCAGGAGCATCTGGTCGACAGGGTGAAGACCAAGAGAGGGCGAACACAATTTATGAAGAAGATTGGGACAGATGAATAGTTTGTTAAATGGACAGCAAGCCTGTCAGAGTTCTTATGTTTTTTTTTTTAGTTTCTTTCATGGTCAACTACAACATTAAACTTTGTTAACTTAATTTCTGTTTATTTTATTTTAAATGTTGTAACAGGTCTTAGTTAGAGTTGTTAGAAGTAGATTAATGTCAATGAGCGATGTAAACAGCAAACCCTTATGGTACAAAGGAGACAAAGTAAACAAACGAATAGTCAAGTAAAGCAAGTCTATAGTAACTGCCAGGCAAACTGTAATGGAATAACTACCAACAGTTATCTAACTGCCTGAAACTATTGTATAAAAGGACAAACAAAATAACCCAGAGGGGTTCAGCAGCGAAGCATTTGAAAAGAGAATAAGAGAAATACATTCAATTTCCTTCATCTAAATTCAGTGCACAAATAAACAAATGATTGCAATGTTTATGTCCTCTATAACAGAAATTACATATATATTACTGTACATTCAATTCATTGCAGGCAAATACAGTAACAGAGTTTTACGACCCCCAAAAGTCTAATGACTAGCCGAGACCGAGAGTGAGCACAAGGTGGAAAGAAACAAATAATATCGAAGAACGCAACAGACCACAGTCGAAACCGGGTAAGCACCAGAACCCATTTTAAATACGTTTACATGCCACTGTATATTACATCAAAATCCTACATAATCCAAAATTACATAGAAACTGTGCAACGAGGGTTCATCGAACCGAATAGCAAACAACAAAACAAATTTACAGAAACCCTCCAAGTTACGGCTACGGGTCATAGACAACCCCACACGGTTAGACTCAACAGATAGACAACATACAACAGGCGAAAAACAAATACAATGATGACTGAACAACTATTGTAAAAAAAGCGAAACGAGGACAGAGCTACCCGGGCAGCGTCGACTGCAACCTTTGAAAAGCCACGGAACCGGCCACACCTGCAAACACGAAACGAGGTGGGAGGTTAGGGTTTGTAACAGACAAAACCCTCACACTAGAAAACGATGCCATGAAGCTGTAAAGAAATT
Organism: Pinus taeda; assembly: GCA_000404065.3. Taxonomy (NCBI): domain Eukaryota; kingdom Viridiplantae; phylum Streptophyta; class Pinopsida; order Pinales; family Pinaceae; genus Pinus; species Pinus taeda. Next base: position 38,228 of record APFE030327907.1, on the reverse strand, counting down.
AAGAAAAACCCTGTGTATGGTTGAAGGAAGAGACCATACCTGAAGTGAACCGGAACCCATAAGTTTGCCGAACCGAAGCATTGACCCTAACCATAGAGGGGCTACGGAATGTTAGCTCCAGCTCGAATAGAGAATAACGGAATATAGCAAGAAACAAAATATTACCTGAGTTACAGAGCCGAGCGCCGGAGAAGGACCAGGTTGAGGACCATCGAACTGCGCATTTGTCAGCTGAGCAGACCAGATAACCTTCACTACCAGCATTCACCACGAATTCACAAAAATGACCAGAACAGACAATATGTACAGGAGTAAAAACCAGTAATGCTCACACAGTCACGAAAACGAGCTGAATGCACAGTGGATAAACCACAACTCACCAATAAGGCCTGAAGCGAATACACCGACGGTTTGACAGAGTTAAACCACATTGTTTTCCCATAATACCAGTGGAGCTCAACAGGGTTTCCCCACAGGCAGAGAAGTCCGAGGCGGAGCCAAACCAGAGCGAGACCACAAAGAACACAGTGACGGGGTGAAAATGACCGAATAGGCGCGAATCGGCAGTGAAAAGGGAGTTAGGTGAATTAGGGTTTGGTAACTTCGAGGAGGACAGGTGTCGTGAGCAGAGACAAGGCAAAGTACCGTGGGTTGATTAATAATCACCTACCAAAATCAATTGCAATCACACCATATCCGAATCAAAGTATTAGTGTAGGTCCACGTAGGTTGGGCTAGCGTGGGACCACGTGGGCTGGCCACATCATTTGAAAAAAGGATTAATAGAGTTTCCAAAGTTTATAATGGATTTAAAGGAAGTAGTGAAGAAAGACACAACAAATTCAAAACAATTTAATTTCAAAATTATATTCTCTTCATGGAAGAAAAGCAAACCATTTTTCATTGAGAGCATGACTATGGTTGCTCATGCAATGTATAATAAGAGGTTAAACCACATGGAAAACAATAGGTTCTATAAAATTATTTCAAACTCTAGCCAAAACCACCTTTGACTCAAGAAGGATGGCATAAGGATGCTTGATCTTGGTTAGAACATGGAAGCAATTTTTTTTTATCATTTTGGAGAATAAGAATAACATAAAAACTATGGTGTGATACACATTGTTAAAATAAGAACAAATTCTCATAAGCTTAATTCACAAAATCTAAGAGTAAATCCAATTTTGTAAAACTTATTTTGTGACATGAATTTTTGATAGGATGTCGATGATGATAATAAAGTTAATTCTAATGTGATGATATTGAAAGGGAACAAAAAATTAAGGTGGGAAGAGGTGCTAGCACAAAGGAAAAATAATTGAGAAGAAAAAATTAAGAGCCATGGATGGTACAAAATTCAAAGGAAAATTTATGCCAAAATATTATTAGTTCAATGTTTTTAGACAATTTCAAAATATCAAACAAAAGGCTATGATGGTTAAATAATATATAGAGGGGTTTTATCAGATTAATATTAGAGTAAGTTATGTGGAAGAGGATGAGGACAAAGTATCTAGGTACATAAATATCTTGAGATATAATACCCAAAATGAGATAAGCATTCTACCCCTAACAACAGTTGAGGAGGGATACCAAGCTAGTCTTAAAGCAGTGGAAAATTTTGCAAGGAAACAAAGTCAGAGAGGAAGACGAAGAAGTTGGATAAGAGGTAAAGGACAGTAGGAAATAGAGGAATATTTTATGTTCAACGAAGGAGGAAGATTGCAGGTTCAACCAGAGGAAAGAAGCAACTCAAAATAGCTGAGCCAAGCATATAGAGGAATTGAGTCTAGAGGTGGAAGATATAACTCTAGAATCATAATCAAAGGAAGAAACTTTCAAATCAGGTGTTTTAGATGCAATAAATGGGGACACATACCAAGATATTTCCCTGAGAATAATTCTACAACTCAAAGGAGTGCCCATATAGCACACGGAGATGAAGAGATTGAATATTCTCCTTCGAAATAAGAAACCCCATAGGTTGGTGAATATTTGTTAAAGAAAAAGGTGTTGTTTTCAATAGAGAAATGGAAACTATTGAAGCTAGACAAAGGAAAAAAAAATAAGGACAATTTGTAAATCCAATGGTAATTGTTGCAAGATAATAATAGATAGTGGGAGTACAAATAATTAAGTATCCATGACGATGGTGGAGAAACTAGGTTTGAAAAGATTGATTCATCCATCACCTTATAAGGTATCTTCATTGCAAAAATGACATCAGATATTGGAAAATGAATAGCGTATGGTGGATTTTCAAATTGGTGGCCACATAGATATAGTGTTTTCAAACTGGTGGCTACATAGATATAGTGTTATGTGGCATAATGCCAATGGATGTATGTCATATTTTGTTAGGAATATGATGGCATTATGATAGGAAAACTATTCCTGATAGGAAAAGGAAAACTTATATTCTCTATAAAGATGGTCAAAATCATACATTATTACCTCTAAAGGACGTAGGAGCAAAAGAGGATATCAATCCCAAAGTACTGTTTATTAGAAAAAACGAGTTGCTTTGAGAAATAAAGAATATTGGGGTAAATTTTACTTTGAATGGAAAACCAAGATTTGCTCTTTTTTTTTTTTTATTATAGAAACAAATAGAGAATCTGTTAAATACTTGGCCTTAATGCCAAAAATCAGATTACAAAAGGTGAGTTTGATTCCACAAGAACTGCGCAACCATGCAAGGCCATGGCATTTATGCTTAGCACACATCTCTTTTTGCCTGCTACTATGTAGTCTATTTCTGAGATTTTCCCAACTTTATGGGTACATAAAAACTGATTTAACAAAAGGCAGTAAAACATGACAACTATCTAAATTAAGGAATTGGTTCCCATGATTCTTGTCCTCCTCTGAGAAAGGCTCCAGCCATAAGGAGGGCAGCTTTGTTGGCTTCGATGTCTGCCTCCTTATTGTTAGCCCTCAACACATGATAAAAGTTCAACTTCTGGAAAGAGTCTCTAAGATCTGTTACTCTGAAAATTAGCCTTGCAAGCCTTAGATTCGTTGGATTAGAACGATTCACCATAATATTAATTATTACCTAGGAGTCCCCTATTACATTTGCCTCCCTGATGTTCAACATTTTCATAATCTTGAGACCTTGGAAAAGAGCCAAAGCCTTAGCTTGTATACTAGAAGCTATGCCCAGACCCCAGGCGAAACTGTGTATCCTTATGCCATCGGGATTCAAAATGACGCCTCCAACTCCAGCTCTTCCAGGATTGGCCTTTGCAGCCTCGTCAAAAAAGGGGGAGAATCTCTGCTAATTTGTGGCCCAGTCTTTGAATTCATTTGCTGAAAGTCTTATTTGCCAATATTTGAGGAGGGAGATACTGTTTGCACTATTTTGGAACTAGAGTTCAAGAAAGAAGCCTCAATTTATATCTTGCTGATTGAGATTTAAGTCATCTTTAATATCTCTCAGATTCTCTTTAAGCTGGCTTTTAATCTTGACTGCTACAAGCTTGGCCTCCTGCTCATAGCTTCTAAAAATCCTTTTATTTCTCTCAAGCCAAACCTGCCAACATATTATTTTAGGGAGAGAAGTCCAAGCAGCTCTGATGATTTTGTTTTTTGGGGCAGTCTTGGGATACCTTTGCAGCCATTTAGTAAAAATATCAAGGATGGAGGAAGGCAACACGATGCTGAAACTCAGATTTCCCAACAATTCTATCCAAATCTGCAAACTAAAGGTGCATTCAAGCATCAGATGAACTACGCTTTCCTGGTTTACCTTACAAAGGCTGCACCTTGAAGGACCGTGAAAACCACGTTTCTGGAGGTTATCATCTGTCAAAATTTTGGAATGACAAAGCAGCCAGCTGAAGAAGTCGATTTTAGGCAAGGTGGGATAATGCCATATCCCTTTCCAAGGCTCTGGGTTTGTGGCCACATGGGGATGCTCACATAGCTTGGTGTAACCTTGAGCAACATAGTATCCGCCAGTCTGCGTACCCCATCCTCTTGTGTCCCTTTTTCGAGCCAGCAAAGGAGACAGGCCATGGAGCTTGGAAATCAGGGTCTCGCGCTCCATAGAAAGTTCTGGGGGTGTTTGAAGATTCCAGCCAGCCCAACGTGAGTTCTGCCAAGCTAAAATGTCCCAAAGAGTTCGCAAACCAACCTCATTCATCCATCTGCGCAACATTTGGAGTGAATGGCAGTCTCCCAGAGGCTCGTTATTCAAAATTTTATCTGTCCAGAGGTTGATCCTTTTTCCATTACCAGGAACCCAAAAGGCATGATCTTTGATGAGAGAGAAAGATTTGCTGCAAAACTTCAGGAAGAGTGTATTTGAATGCTTCTTAGAGTGATCTAGGCAGCGAGAACGCTGACCTTTGAAGTATTTTTTCCAGAGAGCTAATTGCGCCTAGCCAGGTTGAGGGGCAATAATTATCTAGATTAATTTAGCTCCCATTGCTATATTATGGTAGCCAAGATTCTTGAAATTCAAGCCTCCTTCCAATAGCGGTTTGGAGATACATTCCCAGTTGACTAGACGAATCTTTTTCTCGTTCTATTTTCCCCCCTTCCAAAAGAATTTTCGGATGGTCTCCTCCATTTTTCTGAGAATGACAGTTGGAGCTAGAAGGATAGAAAATTGAAACAGGGGAAGACTGGAAAGAACAGATTTAATGAGGACTGACTTACCAACAATGTAAGCCAGGAATAACCCCAAGCAAGAAGCTTGTTCTTGAATTTCTCCAATTGGGGGAGCCAATCTCTGCTGTAAGCTTTTTTGAGAAAAACCAGGAGGCCCAAATACTTGAAGGAAGTCCAATTTGAGGATGCTGCAAAACCAAAGGTTCTGGATATGGAGTTGAGCAAGCTGGAAGTGATGTTCCAACAATAGATATGGCATTTTCCTTTGTTTAGACTGCTTCCCGATACCAAAAGAACTCATCCAAAGCTTTTTTAAATCTGGAGGCAATAATCCTAGAAGCAACTCCCAAAAGCAGCGTGTCATACGCAAAAAGAGCGTGATTAATGGTTTTCACACCCCTCGCAATACATAGTCCATAAATATCCTGATCTGCTCTTTTTTTGTCTAGGTAAAAACTGAGAACAAAGGCTTGAAGAACAAATAAAAGAGGTGAGAGAGGGCACCCCTGCCTGAGCCCTCTCGTGGCTTTGAAAAAGTCAGCAGCTCTGCCGTTAATTAATGGGGAAATCCAAGGCTCCAAGATGCAAGCTCGAATCCAATTTATAAAATTCTCACCAAATCCAAGTTTATATAAGACTTTCAGCAGAAAACAATGTCTAACTCTGTCAAAAGCATTTGCTAGATCAAGTTTGACAACCATACCTTTTTCATTGCGACTAAAGCTTGAATGGGTTGCCTCCTGGACCAGAATGAAGTTGTCCACAATCTGTCTACCTTGAATGAAACCTCCTTGACTTTCTGGAATGATTTTGGGGAGGATCGGCTTCAATCTGTTAGCGATGACTTTGGTGATCAATTTGTAACCTATATTACAAAGCGAAATCGGACGAAACCTGTTGAAGGAGTTGGCTCCCTTCTCTTTGGGGATGAGAGCAAGAAAAGCAGAGTTTGTGCTTCCTCCGATTTTCTTGCAAACTTGGGATTTTAGAACCATTTTGTAAAGATCCTTTTCCACAATGGACCAGCAAATTTGGAGAAATCTGGCTGAGAATCCATCCGGCCCAGGGGCTTTTTCTGGGTTCATGGCAAATAAGGCAGCCTTGACTTCATTCTTGGTGACTTTAGCTTCAAGGAGGTGGGTCATATCAATAGAAATCAGGGAAGAGATTCCGTCCAACATCTCTGAGTTTTGATCCATAATTATCTCTTCGCTATACAACCTTTCAAAGTGAAGAGAAGCTGCTTTTTTGATGTTTGCATTATCCTTGTGAATGATGGTAACATCTTTGATTTCATAAATGAAATTGGTACATTTCCTGGCCTGAGCTTGTTTGTGAAAGAAGGAAGAATTCCTGTCCCCTACTTTGAGCCAAAGACTGCGAGACTTAAGTCTCCAGTATTCTTCCTTAGCTAGACATGCCTTATGATAGTTTTGCTGAAATAGAGCTTCTTTATCTAGGATCTCTTTTGTTATGTTAGCTGTTTCGGCTTGGAGCTGATGGACTTCCAGTAAATGCTGGATTTTTTCCTTTCGTTGGCTGGATTTGGCAGAGATTTGGACCATATTTTCAAATCCCTTTTCACTCTTCTGAGCTTTTCTTCCCAGACGAAAAAGGGAGAGCCTTTGACCGGTTGCACCCAAGTGTCCTTAACTACTTGCATGAAGTCCGATTCCTTAGCCCAAAGCAGGCTAAATTTGAAAGGTATAGGTCCAAGGTCAAGCTGAGACATGAGTTCCAGCTTGATGGGTTTATGATCCGAAGTGCAGCATGGGAGAATATGCACTCTAGCCTCTAATCCAAGCAGAAGAAAAGAGCTTTGAATTAAGAATCTATCCAATCTAGTAGGAATGTGGCCAAGACCAATTCTTTTATTAGTCCAAGTGTACTTACTAGAAATTGGCTTGATGTCCAGCAGGTCCCAGTCCTGTATAAGATCCTCTGCCCATTCCCTTGCCGGATCTCGAACAATGCTACCTCCTCTCTTGTTTGCTGATAAGAGAGTGAGATTGAGATCTCCTGCTATGATGATATTCTCAAGATTAACTAGATCTGCTTGGGTTCTTATGGAGTCCCAACAGTCCTTTTTTTCACAGCGTTCATGGGGGTGTACACATTGAAGAGGCTGATTATCTCTTTTGAATCTATGTGCTGCAATTTTAAGAGCAACCAATGAGTATTGAGGGTTTCAGAGACGAATGTGAATTTGCTAGCGTTCCAAAGAGAGCCTAACCCTCCGGAAGCCCCTCAGGCTGAGATTGCTTTCGCCTCATATTTGTTCCAGAGTTTCTTACTTGCATGAAGGAAGACAGAGTCTTCTAGTTTGGTCTCCTGGATGAGAAGTATGTCAGGAGTTTCTATTCTTATTAAACTTCTGATGGCTTCTTCTTTGATTCTAATCCCCATACCTCTACAGTTCCAGGAGACTATCTTCATTATTTGTATTTCTGATTGGCTCCTTTGGAGCCTTGGGGCTGGTTTCTCGTCATCTTTGCTTTTGATGCTAGTAGCTTCTCAAGGGTTGGCTGGCTGCCTTTAAGCTTAACCTTGAAAGTTTCCTGCTCTCTTTTTTCCCAATTTGATTTGTGGCCTCTTGTGGATCTCCTTATCGTTGCTTGAGATTCTCCTATTTCCCCCTCTTCCTCCGAGCACTCCGATTCATGCTCGTCTTCCTCTTCTTCAACAGTGTTTCCTTTGGAGCTCCCAACAATTTCCATTGCTGGAACACCACTTTCAGCCATTGCCTCTATTGCTAGAACACCATTTCCAGCTTGCTCAACTCCATTTCCAGAACCTTTGGGGGTGCCTTTAGAGGGTGAGGTTGATTTTTGATTTTCTGGTTCCTAAGTTTCCTCTACTTGCGAGTTTAGAGGGGAAAATTTGTTTTCTTGAACCATTCTGGGCAAGGGTTGCTAAGGGGGGGCCTGAGTACCTTTTCTATTTGGACCGACCTGCTTTTGAATTTTCTTGGTGCACTTGGCCTGATTCCAACCTTCTTCTTTTCCCTTATCTGGTTCCACATTGGTTGGGCATCCTCTGGCGAAGTGGCCATAGACATGACATTTTCGGCATTTGAAAGGCAGTTTCTCGTAATCCAGCTTCTGCAAATGGGTCCAGTTTCCTACCTTGATTTTGATGGCTTCCGGGAGACCCACCTCTAGGTCTACTTCTATGCATATACGAGCACATTCATATTGATCTTTGCTATTTTCCCTATCTATGAATTTCCCAAGGGCGTTTCCAATGTGTTTCAGCGAATCCCAGTTCCAGCAATGGACTGGGAGATTAGGGAGTCTGACTCAAACAGGAACAGCCAAGGGGACATCCACTGCAGGGTCGAAATACGGCGTCCATCTGTTGAGGTACAAACCCTGGGGGCCCATGAAATAGGGGTCATTCTGAAATATCAGATCCTTATCTTCCTTTAAGGAGAATTCGAAGAGGAAAAACCCTCGTCCTAAGAAGTATGAAGTGACACTGCCCTTGCTCAGAGGAGCCCAATTCCTATTAACCCAAGACTCCGTGGTCTTAGGAGAAGGCCAAAGACCTATGAACTGGCCCACGGGATATCGCTCAGCTAAGGAGAGGGCGACTTGAATCGGGGTCTCTAGCGGCAGGGAGATTTCAGGAATGTCATCCAGCCTCTTGACAAACTTGGCTGCTTCGCTCTTCTTCTTCTGCGGCAAGCTGGCCAAGAGCCAAGAGAAAGCTTCAGCAACTGAAGGTGGGCTTGCCTAGGGTGAGCTCGGGGCCTCCATGAGGGCGGGCCTGGCTTAAACGTCCTACCCAGTAGAGGCTGTGCGCTCTGAATTCGCAGAAAGACAAAGGGGAATGCAGAGGAGGAGGGTAGAGGGCCCAAAGCCACTGGCCTCAGAGCAGCAAGGGCACAGGCACTGAAATGCAGCTAGCTCGGGATCGTCCGTCTTAATCTAAAACATTATTAATTCCTGGTAGCTAATCCGAAAACCAAGATTTGCTCTTACTAACACAAATATGGATGATTTTCCTGAAGAAATCAATGATATGTTAAATTAACTTGCTGATATATGGTCGATGATTTACTAATAAAATCACCTAATGTTAGAAGTATCAATCATCATATTGACCTAATTCTTGGAGAAAATCTACCAAACAATGTCTCCTACTTGATGACTCCAAAAGAGAATGAAGAAGTTAGAAATCTAATGCAAGATTTGCTACAGAAAGAACTGGTGAGAGAGAGTTTAATTCCATGTCATATACCTTTAATGTTGAGTCTGAAGAAGGATGGTAGTTGAAGGATGTGTATAGACACTAGAGCTATCATCAAAATGACCATCAAGTTTAGATTCCCACTGCCACATATGAATATTTTTCAAAGTTGGATTTGAGGAGTGGTTACCACCAAATTAGGATAAGAGAGGGAGATGAATGGAAGACTTCCTTCAAAACTAATGATGGATTACATGAATGGTTAGTTATGCCTTTTGGCTTAACTAACACCACTAGTACATTTATGAGATTATTGAATCAGGTTCTTAAATATTTTATTGATAAATTTCTTGTTACGTACCTGGATGATATTTTGGTGTATAATCAATCTAAGGAAGAGCACCTTAGTAAGGCACCTGGGAATTGGTTTGAAGAATCTGTAATAAGAAAACTTCTTGTAAATGTGAAGAATTGCTCTTTTCTAAAGATATAGTTTGTGTATTTAGGTTTTCTCATATATCAAGAAGGGTTGAAAATGGATCTATAAAAGGTTAGAATTATCCTTGAATGGCCTTCTCTAAGAAACATATTTGAGGTAAGGAGCTTCCCTCGACTTTTGAGTTTTTATAGAAAATTTGTAAGAAAATTTAGCAGTATTAGTGCTCCATTAATGGATACTATAAAAAATGACCAACAACAATTTCAATGGACAACTATTACCGAAGAGGATTTCAGTTACCTAAGGAGAAAATAACTGAAAAATTAGTTTTAGCCTTGCTATATTTTGACAAATTGTTTCAATTGTGATGTAAGTGGAGTGGAAATTTGCGTTGTTTTAAGCCATGATGATGGATCTATAACATATTTCATTGCCCATCTAAATGAAGCCAAACAGAAGTATAAATCATACGAAAATGAATTATATGCTATAGTTTAGGCTTTAAAAAAGTAGAGGCATTATGTTTCTTTTATATATTGATGACCATGCCTCACATTTTATAATTCACCAACATAAGTTGAACTAAATACATGCAAAATGGGTAGAATTCCTACAAAATTTTACTCTTTTCTTATAAATCATAATAGTGGATTAGCGGAAAAAAATTGTAGATGCTTTGACTAGAAGGAATTTGGTTTTACAGGAACATAAGGTGAAAATGTTTGATTTAATTAGTTGAAGGAAATGTATGAGGAATATCTAGATTGCAAGAAGGCCTTTGATGTGTGAAAAAATCTATTCAACAAGAATTTAAATCTATGGGAAGACTTTTTCCTATGGGATGGATGTTTTTCAAAGGAAATCGATTATGTATTCCGAAAATTTCCATGAGAGAGAATCAATTAAAAGAGAAGCACAGTGGTGGACTAGCTAGACATTTTGGGCAAGACAATACTTATGCTCAACTTAGTAATTCTTATTATTAACTAGGTATGAGAGCTAATGTAAAAACATTTGTAGAACAATATAATATTGTGAGCATGGAAAAGGAGCTATTCAAAATACATAATTTTATTAGCCTTTACTAATTCATGTTAGGAAATTTCCATGAGAGAGAATCAATTAAAAGAGAAGCACAGTGGTGGACTAGCTAGACATTTTGGGCAAGACAATACTTATGCTCAACTTAGTAATTCTTATTATTAACTAGGTATGAGAGCTAATGTAAAAACATTTGTAGAACAATATAATATTGTGAGCATGGAAAAGGAGCTATTCAAAATACATAATTTTATTAGCCTTTACTAATTCATGTTAGGAAATTTCAACACATAGGAAATAGTTAAGTATAGCTCGGTCTAGTGTATAGTTAGGTAAATTGTGTTTCTTTACAATGTACTTTTTGTAACTTACAATCTGATGGTCATGATATGTTCTAGACATGAAGTGATCCGACGGTTCATTCTCTCCTTGGTATTACCGACACTTGATCCGTGGCTTAACACACGATTGGTCCATGATCTCTATTTAAAGAGCATGGAGGGTCATTTGTAAGGTGCCCATTCATGAGAGAAGCTTATGTAAATTTTCTTTCTTTTACATTAATAAATTGTCTAGAGTGGCCTCGGTGGCTGAGGTCGTGGGCTGTTTCTCTTTTTGAGGGTTTTAACCACATCAAGAATACTGGTGTACTGATTTGTGATCTTTTTGTGAGAGGTGTCCTTTGGTGTTCTATCTAAGGAACTTACCCTGTAAATTCCTACATGGTATCAAAGCTATTCAAGGGTCGCATCCATTGGTGATTCAAATCCAAAGCCGGTACAACTTCATCTGTCTGTCGTTTCCTAGATCTACTGTTTCTGACCACTTTCAAGCTGAGAAGACTGCTCTATTGTGTTGGGAGCATATGTTCTAGTGGAGAATCCCTTTCGTTTCACGTGAAAAGGTTTCCGGTAGCCCTAGCTATGTCATTATTAAGATATGGAGGTATATAGTCTTTATTTGCAGTTACATTTATTTACCTCTATGTTTATTTTGGTTTATAGTCCTCTATAATTTTTTTTATTACTAGATCTATACCTTTCATTTCTTTGTATGCTCTTTTCTTCGTGACTCTGTGCGATTTGGGCAAATTAGAAACAAAAAGGAAGGATTTTTCTCATGCATATCCTCTTTTCTGCTGCACCTTAGTGTGATCTCGGAACATTAGAAACATTGAGGAAAATATTTAATTTCCGGTCAAATCTAACTTTAAGTCGTAAGGCTTGGATTTCTTTTGCATGTTCGTTTTGGGTTGTTTGGTTTTTTTTGGTTTATAGGCAAAAATAAGTTTTTCAAGTAAGCACGCAATCCAAAGATTCAACAAGCCAAAAAAAGAAAAATCCTTCTGCCTTTCCAAAAATTGCTAACCTTTTAAACCAACTCACTTGGTCCAAAGTTACTTTATGAGAATAGAGGTCTTGGGTTCAAGTATTTCGTTTTGTTGAGTTACTTTTTAAAAAATCACATGTAACTTATGTTTTAAAGTTACTTTGTGTAAAAATGTTCTCACCCATTATAAAAAGTGAGTCACTTATAATTTGGAATTCATTTTATCTTTTATTTAAATTACAATTTAGTGGGTAGTTCATAAAGTACCATTGTAAAAGGGACTTTCACTTATTTATAAAAGTGGGTCACATAAAGTAATCTTTTTTTAAAAGTGAGCTAATTAGATTAAGTTTGGAAAAGGGAGGGCGGGGGCGGTTTAAATATAACATTATCATTCACTTCCCAACATTCACTTAGTTCGTCGACATCTTCAACATTTTTCTTCAAAAAGCCATAACTTCTTCATCCGAAAGCCATTATTAGAGCCTTTTTTTTTAATCGGCCTATTTTTTTGAGATATTTCCATTGGAACACTTAGTTTCGACATCTTCAACTTCGATTTCTTTTAAGATGGAAAGTCAATGCCTAGTTATTCTTGATAGCACCAACTGCTTCCAATGGTTATCCTACATTATGGATTTACTTAAAAGAAAAGGTCTTTATAGAATAGCCTCAGGCCAAGAATCTAAACCTAAAGATGAAGATAAGGTATCCAAATGGGAAAATAAGCAATATCAAGCACATGGGTTGATAGGGATGTCTATTTGTCCATACCTTAGATTCCATATCGCAGAACTTGATACCATTGATGAAACAATGAAACAACTCAATAAAGTTTTTGGAATTAAAAATGAAATTAGAGCCCATCAACTCGAAAATGAGTTGCTTACGTTAGACCCCAATAATTTTTCTTCCATTGAATATTTTTAGTTCAAGTTCAAGGCCCTTAGACTTCTCTTGGAAGGTGTTAAGGTTAAGAAAGAACATGGTAGCCTTATCTATTCCGTTATTACTAAGTTATAACTAGCCTACTCCGTGTTTGTTTCCACCTTCCATTCTACTAGAGAAGCCTTTATTTCTCAAGGACAAACCTACAAGTCCCCCTCTTTTGATGCCTTTTGTGATTCTTTAATAAGAGAACAAGAAAAACTCTTACATCTTGGTCTTCTTAATACTGGAAACTCTTCTAATAAAGCCTTAGCAGCCCGACAGCAGCCAAATTCAAAGAATCCTAAGAAGAAGCATCCTAAAAGGAATCGTCCTAAACTGAACAAGGATCCTAAGCAATTTCAGTCTCAAAATGAAAAATCAATTCAACAAAATAATAAGGCAAATAAAAACAAAGATAAGAAAATTGATAGACATTGCAACTTTTATAATCGTGATGGCCACTTAGAATCCAAATACTTTAAGAAAATGGAAGCCTTGGAAGCAGTAATGAAGAAGCATAACATCCATTTGGAGCACTCTTCAACTTCAACTTCATCTTCAGGAATAACACTTTTTGCATGTGTTTTTCAAGCATCTTGGTCTGGTTATGCACTAAATGTATCTTCTTGTTCTCATTCTCATGAGTTTCTCATTGATTTTGGAGCTTACTATCACATGGCCAAAAACAAAGCCATGATTTCTTCTTTAAATGATTGTAACACCAAAAATATATATGTTGGTGATGATAGATCTCTTAATGTTGTAGGGACTAGAACTATTCATTTAGACAATGATCAATTTAATGATGTATTATGTGTTCCTACCTTATCCTGCAATCTTCTATCTATATATCAAATAACTCATTCAAGTGAAGGTAAAATCATTGAATTTTCACCTCATGATGTTGTAATTAAGGACCTAAGAGATCCTAGACAGATTTTAGCTATTGGCATTGCTGATGATTCTACAAGGTTGTATAAGTTTAACAACTTTGGATCATCAACTCTTCCCTCGATATTTGTTGCTCATAATGATGAAGTGAGCAAACTTTGGCATGAGCGATTTGGTCACTCCAACTATTGCTCCCTTCAAAATTTATGTAAAGAAAATATGGTGACAAGTCTTCCTATGGTATCTTGAAGAGATGGTGTTTGTTCAAGATGTGCACTCAGAAAACATAATCGAGATAGTTTTGAAAAACGTGCCTCTTGGCATGCCTCAGCCCCTTTACAACTTGTGCATAGTGATTTATGTGGTCCACTTCTAGTTGTTTCATTCTCTGTGGTGAGCACTAGTATTGCAGCAATAATGTTGCAACTCCTGGGGCTACCTACTTTAATTTTATCAACCCGGTAGTTCGTAACAAACTTGGAAGCGACGGTGCTGTATACACAAGTACTAGCTCTTACTGCAGGCTGTCACTTGATCAGCTCACGCAAGTTCGCTAGGAGCTTAAGCCAACTTCTATGAATTCTCAAAAGAAGCTTTTAACTATGATGAAAGAAAGCTAACTCAAAAGAGGCTATTGTACTTGCAGAAAGAGAAGGAAAACTGGAATGTAACACAAACCCTAGCAAACCCTAGCAAATCCTAATCTACCCACTAACCCTACTGTTGCAAGAAAAGAGATCAAAACTGATGAAATGAGTGCCATTGACTACTAAAAAGGTAAATTGAATTTATTTAAACTACTTCTGAAAAGAAATGAGAAGAAATCATCTTTTTGTACTTTTGAGCATTTTTATGTGGAATTATAATGCTTGTGTTTTGACTGGTTGTGGCTGTGCAGAGGTTTGGTGGCAAAGGAAGATGGAGTTGGCTTTTGCAAAAGGTGAGGAAGGTGTGGAGGGGTCCTAAGAAGCCCGTAGTACCCTTCTGGAAACTTCCATTGCAATCAGACTTCGAAGAATCACTCACAGGAAATTCTACAGGAGGCTGCAGGGGATCTACAAGAGGTTCGACAGGAGGATCTACAGGAGGAGGCCGAAAGCTATTTTTGGAGTTTTGAAAGTGGAAAAATGATGGGAAAAGGGAACTAAAGGCTGGATGAAGGTGTTGAGGTGTCTACAACTTGTCAGAGAATATCAGGGATGAATGTGATGGTTGGATTTGTTCAAATGGCAAGAAAACAACTTTATGGAAAAACAGAGAAATTAGGGCAGATTGGCGAAATGTTGCAAATGAGCTGGGAAATCTATGAGGAGTGAGTTGGTGCTAGCTGTTGCATGGATGGATGGTGATATGGAAGGTCTTGCAATAGATCTGCACACTTACTTATCAAAATTGACCAAAGACAGAACTAAAAACAGAATTTTGTCTAGCTTGACCTAATTTCTGACCTAGAAACAAAAAATCCTAAACAATAACTTATGAACAAAAAAGTATGTGAGAGAACTATGGTAAATGAATATAAAATTATATAAGCAAGTGAATCTGAACCAATATCAACTTTTCCAAATCAAGTTATCACACTAGCAGTTGCATGGAAGAGCAAAAACTATGTTTTTGGTGGCAGCAGTAGTGCCTTGACCTCAAATCATAGTCCCAAGAAGGTAGAAATGAGATCAGGGCCTACTGCTGGCCTTTTTGAATCTTATCTTGTCACTGCAGTAACCTACTTGATCGACTAAAACAATAACAACTATACTAACCATCAAAAACAACCTATTCTAACAAAGCAAAATGAATTTATGCAACGGAAATTAACTGATGAATGAAAGAAAAGAACATATAAGTACATAAAGGAGGTGATGGGCAACTTGGGTTGGGCCCTAACCCAAGAGCTTCAGCCCTATGAAAGAGATCAGTGCTGGCTCAAAAACTGTTTCACCTTCATTTATCAAAAAATAGCAGTTACATCACATAAACTATCTTCAAAAAGAGCTCAAAAATGAGCTGAGTACAAGGTTGCACAAAAGTGCAAAAATATACTAAGAACTGGCTAAAATCTAACTAAAAAAACTGAGAACCTAAGCCCTGCTATTTATACAACTCGAGCCTCCAACAGCTCTCCTAAAATCAAGGAGCTCAGCGTCCCAAAACTGCAGATAATCAATAGTCATTCTTTACTTGCTCGGCTGCCCCTTGGATGCACTAATGTGGTTGCTTGTGCTCCGATTTTCTGATGGAGAATTCGAGGTAAGGGTTCATAAATGAAGGGGACACCCTCCTACAAATCCTCTCCCTTGTTCTTCCTCGAATTTGGCTGCCAAATGTTCATTAAACCTGTGATTTTGTCTCAAAATTGACCAAAAATCTGCATAAAGCACACATTAGACTTTTTGGCATAATGACTAACCCAATTCACTCTATTAGCATAAATATAATAAAAAACATGCAATAAACTAATGATAATGGTGGATTAAGTTGAGTTAGGAAGCTAAATGAGCCCATATAATTACCCATTTTTGGGGGTCATCATCACCCCCCTGCTGAATGGGTTGTTCATCCTCTGAGCAACTAGTCTATCTCCTCATCCATGATGGCTCTGATGGATTCCCCGACATCCCATGCTTCTGATGTGATATCCTCCTCTTTATCATGGAATCCTGCCTTTCTATCCACCTCCTCCCACTGTTGTCTTTCTTCTTCCTCTTTTTCCTCTTCTTTTGTCTTCTCTGCCTCTGTTAGCTTTGCTTCCTCAAGCTCTGTTTTGGTTTCCTTCTCATCTTGTTTAGTTTTTGCCTTCTCTGCTTTAGTCTTTTTCTTGTCTGGTTTAGTCTTTTTCTTTTCTGTTTTAGTCTTTTCCTTTTCTATTTTGGGTTTCCTCCTCTCTGCTTTGGTCTTTTTCTTATTTGTTTCAGGTTCTTCCTTCTCATCTTTTGTTTTGAATTCCTCCTTTGTTTCAAGTTCTTCTTTCTCTATTTTGGTCTTTCCCTCTTTTTTTGTTTCCTCCTCATCTTCTGTGTGGGGTTCCTCTTCTTCAAATTGAGTCTCCTTTTATTCTTCATGGATTTCCTTCTCAGCTTCCCCTTTTTGTTCCTCCTCTTTACTTCCAGATGCACTGAGGTCATCAGTGAGAGTTTTTATATCATCCTCTTTAGTCATGTTCCTGAAAATCTCCCAGGCTATGGGGATTGTGAAAGTGTGGAGGGCATCCTCCACTAGCAATTTAATTAGTCCATGGCGAGTCAATTGGTATGGAACCCCTGCATTCAATTTGGTGCCACACTCTATTAAGGATTGGAGGAGAAAGTATGGAAGACTAAGTTTCTAGATGTAGGCAGGTCCATTCCATATCTTAGTTCATGTAATAGTGTGAAATGATAACAATATACTATATCGTATCTTCCTTCATAGGAGATATACTTCATGATCTAGTAGCTGACCTCACCCCATGGATAAGGTATACTTGTCCTTCTGATCCTTTTCTTATCCTCCACAAGATGTTCATCAGGCTTGAAAAAGGTCTTTTTAGCAACTTGTCCCATTGATTTTTCTTCTTTGCTCTAGGGGAGCCCAAATGGGAGACTTGTAATTCAATTGATGAACTCTGGTGTAAGTTCTATGGTTAAACCCTTGAAACTGACTGTGGCATGGGTTTTTGAATGTGGTCTTAAAGATAATAAAAATTCCTCTGTAACTTCCTCATCATACCCATGACATTTCTCAAAGAAAGGCATACAATTTTCCCTGGTAAAGAGGGCTACCACTTTTGGGTATTCATGCAATTTGGTGGAATTCAGAGGCTCCTTTCTCATAAAACCCCCTGTCATGATGTTCAGTGACTACTGGAAATTCTCAAGTGAGGAGGAAGGCAACAAATTCTCAAACCCGAAAACAGAGGAACAACTGAGGTTTTTTCTGGCACCAGAGAGAGTTTTTCATGTTTCTTCTTTTTAACAAAAACAACTTGTAATTTTCCTGCCCTTCAAATCCTATTCTCAACCTTAATTTACTTCTCGAGCTTTTTGAGGGGAACAATATTTTGATAAAACAGAGAGTATATAAAATAGTGATTTTTTTTTTCTCACAAAATAAAGAGACAACCCAATGCAAATTCATTGTTTTACAGGCTTAATTTCCTATGGTTGCATCACTTCTTCATACAGGAGAATACCACGGAGGAGAAAGATAATATATATATTATATATAATATATATGTTATTATATATATATATATATATTATTTCAAAAAAAACAAGGCAACTTCTGTTTTCACTTTTTCTTTTTCTTCAACTCAATTCTTCGCTTCAAATTGCACCACCTGTAGATATATGAAATATAGAGTGGGTTCTCTGAGCCTACGTTTTTTGAGCTCGAATTTGGCATAAAAATCCTGAATTTTCCCTCTGAAGAGATGCTCTCTGGGCTTCCTGTAGAAAGGCTCCTGTAGACTGTGTTTCTGCTCCCGTAGAATGCGATAATGCTCCTGTAGAGCCTGATAAGCGGGAAGGTTTTGAAAACTGGCAGAGAGTGACTGTTTCAATGTTCTGAAGGTGGTAGGTGAGTTGTTGCAGCCGAGAACTCGTCGATGCCAATGAAAACAAAAGGTGGTGGAGGCTTCTACCACAGTGTACTTAAGTTGATGGCGTGATCTGCGGTGACGAGGTGAGGTGGCAAGATGGGTACGTTATCCCCATCCGGACCGTTGGTCCCTACTCGAGTGCCATTATGAAACTTCATGTTTTCTGCTTGTAATCACTTCCATCATTCGCGTTGGACACTGCCACTACTTGCTTTGAGATTTCTGCGAGTTGACTGAACACACGTGCCGAGTGCACCCATTGAGCACTGTTTGAACTGGACGAAGGTGGCCAGTTAGCTGGTCGCTAATTTCACTTAATCGTAGCCATCTCATTTGTCCATGCATTTTTCAAATCATACGACGCAACAGAGGAATGGGTTTAGACACTTACCTAGAATTCGAATGCATTTGCCGTGAGGTGTTGTGGCCTTTCCTTCTGCTGCATACCTTTGTTTTTGTGGATGCATGCTTGTCTGGTTGCTGATATGTGGTTTTGCTTTGTGCAAGTTCCTTTCGGGCTAGATTCGATCTTCAAGAGTCTGCTTCAACCTTTAGATTTGCACCCTCATGCTGCTGATTCTAGACTTTTGTAGGACAATGACTTGTTTTGTCCATAGCTCCCAAATGGTAGACTGGATTGACCTAAATTATTTTGAGCATATTTCCATCATCATTATTCACCTCCCATAGAAAAATTGTGGTCAATGGATGCACGGATTTCAAGAAAAATTGAAAATGGTTGAAGGTGATGGAGCCCGATTTCTTGGAAACCATGCATTGGAATTGGCTGAAATTGCTTGGGCATGTTAATATCACCCATATGCATCTCCCCATGAAATATGTTTTTAAATGGATGCACGGATATGGAGAAAATGCAAAAATGGCTGAAGGTGATGGAGGCTAATTTCTTGGAAACCGTACATTGGAATTGGCTGAAATTGCTTGGGCATGTTGCAATCATCCTTATACAACTCCCCATGAAACAATTTTTTAAATGGATGCACGATTTTCAAGTTAGGGAAAAAAACACATTTCTGCTCTATGTATTTTTGTATCAGAGCATTCTGCAGGTTTTTTGGACAGTAAGAAAAAATGAGCTTGGGCTGTAATGCAGACATGGAAATGATGGAAGAGCGGTTTGAAGACTGTGGGGGGATTTATAAACCCTTTATGAAGCTTCCCTATTCCCCAAACTACTTTTAAAATCCATTTCTAGCTCTCTGTAGTTTCTACAGGAGCCTCTTGTAGAAAACACAGTTTTCAAAAAAGAAGCACAGTGAGGTGGAAAGAATGTCAAGAATGATGGAGAAGGGTGAGGGAAGGTAGTATAGGTGCTGTTATTGGTTTTAGAGCTTTATTGGCACCTGATGCTATTTCCTGTAGTCCTCTTGCAAACCTGTAATGCAACTGGAAATTCATTTTTCTTTTTTCTTTTTCTCTTTTTTTTTTTGAAAACAACTAGGGCGCCTCAAGGAGGTTTTCACCCTAATTGCCTGCCCTGGGCACTTCCAAGGGAGGTTTTCACCCAGGGATCTTATTCCCTTTTTCTTTTCTCTTCTTTTTAACCCATTGACCACCTCATGGAGTTTTTCAATCAATGAGCCAATCTGAGGAACCTTTGAGGAGGTTTTCACCTTAGATTTTTTTTTTTTCCCTCTCATTTTTCATTTTTTCCTCCCTTTTTTTTTCACCCTACCCTACTTGAAAAACAAAATCATTTTCAAGTATAAGAATACTTTCAATGGAGCCATGTGCATAGCGAGATGATAGACAAATTGATTTGGAGGCTTGAAATGTATGCTTTGACATATATCCGCATTTCAGAGACCAAATGATTTGACTTTGAAGTGATCAAGCATAGTTGAGGAAGAGAGTGATGCTGCACCTTAGTGACCGTCTGGAACCATATCTCAATATAGCTGTGATGTTCTTGGCCTTTATGCTGATCTGGATCATTCTTCATGTCTTCTTCTACCATGACCTTCATATCCTCCTATTTTTGCTGATTATTATCTTGAATACATGGAGGATTTGATGGTAACCATGAGGGAGCTCTCTCGATCTTTGATTTTGATGTCCTCTCTTCATCAAGTGCAACCAATGGTTCTTTGACCTTCTCTTTTGCATATTCTTCTGCTGAATGCGGTCCTTCAATGATATCAATATAATCTCTGTTTTGTAATACTCTTCCTGAGCTATGGTGAATATCATTGAGCTCAAGAGGAGTTGTTTGGAAATGTTGTGCCTCAACATTGTAATTGGGTTGAACTACTCCAATGTGTGGGTTTGGAAATGGTGGTTCCCCACTATATACTTGTTGAGCCTTTCTGTTATTCGGGTTCGGGTTCGGTTGAGCAAGCATTTGGGGGCTGCCTTGGTGGAGCAGGAGGTGATGGTTGCGGTTGAGCAGGTGGTGGAGGATAAAGAGCGGGAGGAGTGTTGTATTGGGGCCTCCACCCTTGATGAGTTGTATTCCACTGAGGCTGTGGCTGAGCATAGGAGTGAAATGAATGATTAGCTGGTTGAGCATGATATTGAGGAGGATATGACCAAGGAGGGGATGTGGACCAAGAAGGATTAGTAGGGGGACCCCAAGAAGGTATGAATGTGACTTGGTTTGGGTTGTAGTATGCCTGAGATGTCCCTTGCATCCCCTGCTGGTATGGTTTGGATCCATGTGGACTCCTTTGGTTCATGAAATAGAGTGGTTCAATGGCGCCTTCGGCCCCCTGATATGCAACTTTAATTCCAGGCAAGGAAGGGCACTGATTCATAGGTTGGTCTTCTTCACAGACTAAACACACTTCTATAGAGTGCAATGGACATTCATTCCTAGGATGATTTCTAGTGCACCTGGGACAAATGATGGCCAAAGCCCTCTCTGCTTCCTCTTGTTTTCTTTTGATATGCATGACAAGCATCTGCCTCATCTCGCTCTTGAAATCTTCCAGCAGATTTTCAAATTCACCTCTAAGGGATGAGTTGGAAGAAAAGGTACTGCTCCCAACATTTTTGTTTTCAGCCACGGGCTCAAGATGAATGTTTTCTTCTTCTTCTCCCCTATAGGTTATTCAAATATGTCTTGTTGTCCACCTAAGGGTTCTTCTTGATCACAGCCATCGAAGAAGAGAGAAGGTTGGCTGTGTGAAGTAGTGGGGGTGTTGGGCAAAAATTTTCCTGAATTATCTCGATTCCTATGAGGCACGAAAGGAAATATTTTTGGTTGATTTTTATTTTTTTATTTTTTATTTTTTCTGCTTGTACCTGCAAAACTGAAATTTATTGAACAACAAATTGCAACTAGCTGAAATGAAATTGTAGAATTGAAATGAAAGCAAGGAAATGACTAATCTACTTTGCTGGAATTGAAATTGCAGAATTGAAATGAAAGCAAGAAATTACTAATATACGTTTGCTGAAATGGAAATTGCAGAATTGAAATAAAAGTAGGAAATGACTAATTTACGTTTGCTGAAATGGAAATTGCAGAATTGAAATGAAAGAAGGAAATGCCTAATCTATGCTTGCTGAAATGGAAATTGCAGAATTGAAATGAAAGCAGGAAATGTCTAATCTACGCTTGCTGAAATGAAAATTGCAGAATTTGAAATGAAATAAACTACTTAGCAGAATGTTGCAGTAAAAAATAGAAGAAAGCAGTAATCACAAAGTACTCTGTCGCCTCAGTGGAAACGATGCAAAAAATATGGTGAGCACTAGTATTGCAACAATAATTCTGCAACTCCTGGGGCTCCCTACTTTACTTTTATCAACCCGGTAGTTCATAACAAACTTGGAAGTGACGGTACTGTATGCACAAGTACTAGCTCTTACTGCAGGCTGTCACTTGATTAGCTGGCACAAGTTTGCTAGGAGCTTAAGCCAACTTCTATGAATTCTTAGAAGAAGCTTTTAAATATGATGAAAGAAAGCTAACTCAAAAGAGCCTATTCTACTTGTAGAAAGAGAAGGAAAACTGGAATGTAATGCAAACCCTAATCTACCCACTAACCCTATTGTTGCAAGAAAAGAGATCAAAACTAATGAAATGAGTGCCATTAACTACTGAAAAGGTAAATTGTATTTATTCAAGCTACTTCTAAAAAGAAATGAGAAGAAATCATCTTTTTGTACTTTTGAGCATTTTTATGTGGAATTATTATGCTTGTGTTTTGACTGGTTGTGGCTGTGCAGAGGTTTGGTGGCAAAGGAAGATGGAATTGGTTTTTGCAGAAAGTGAGGAAGGTGTGGAGGGGTCCTAAGAAGCCCCTAGTACCCTTCTGAAGACTTCCATTGTGATCAGACTTTGAAAAATCACTCACAGGAAATTCTACAGGAGGCTGCAGGGCATCTACAGGAGGTTCTACAGGAGGAGGCCGAAAGCTGTTTTTGGAGTTTTGGAAGTGGAAAAATGATGGCAAAAGGGAACTCAAGGCTGGATGAAGGTGTTGAGGTGTCTAGAACTTGTCAGAGAAGATCAGGGATGAATGTGATGGTTGGATTTGTTCAAATTGCAAGAAAACAATTTTATGAAAAAACGCAAAAATTAAGGTAGATTGACAAAATGTTGTGAATGAGCTGGGAAATCTATGAGGATTGAGCTAGTGTTGGCTATTGCATGGATGGATGGTGAGCTAGAAGGTCTTGCAATAGATCTACACACTTACTTATCAAAACTGACCAAAGACAGAACTAAGAACAGAATTTTGTCTAGCTTGACCTAAATTTTGACCTAGAAATAGAAAATGCTAAACAATAAATTATGAACAGAAAAGCATGCGAGAGAACTATGGTAAATGAACAGGAAATGATCTAAGCAAGTGAATCTGAACCAATATCAACTTTTCCAAATCAAGTTATCACACTAGCAATTGCATGGAAGAGCAAAAACTTAATTTTTGGAGGCAACAGTAGTGCCTTGACCTCAAATCATAGTCCCAAGAAGGGAGAAAGGAGATCAGAGCCTACTATTGGCCTTTTTGAATCTTATCTTGTCACTACAGTAACCTACTTGATCGACTGAAACAATAACAACTATACTAACCATCAAAAGCAACTTATTCTAACAAAGCAAAATGAATTTATGCAACTGAAATTAACTGATAAATGGAAGCAAAGAACATATAATTACACAAAGGAGGTGTTGGGCAACTTGGGTTGGGCCCTAACCCAAGAGCTTCAGCCCTCTGAAAGAGATCAGTGCTCGCTCAAAAACTGTTTCATCTTCATTTATCAAAAAATAGGATTTACATCACATAAACTGTCTTCAAAAAGAGCTTGAAAATGAGCTGAGTACAAGGCTGCACAAAAGTGAGAAAATATATTAAGAACTCACTAACATCTAACTAAAAAAACTAAGCACCTAAGCCCTGCTATTTATACAGTTCGAGCCTCCAACAACTCTCCTAACATCAAGGAGCTCAGCTTCCCAAAACTGCAGATAAGCAACAATCCTTCTTTACTTGCTCGGCTTCCCCTTGGATGGACTAATGTGGTTGCTTGTGCTCCGAGTTTCTGATAGAGAATTTGAGGCAAGGGTTCATAAATGAAGGGGAAACCCTCCTACAAATCCTCTCCCTTGTTCTTCCTCGAATTTGGCTGCCAAATGCTCATTAAACCTGTGATTTTGTCTCAAAATTGACCAAAAATCTGTATAAAGCACACATTAGACTTTTTGGCATAATGACTAACCCAATTCACTATATTAGCATAAATATAATAAAAAAACATGCAATAAACTAATGAGAATGGTGGATTGAGCTAAGTTAGGAGGCTAAATGAGCCCATATAATTACACATTTCTAAGGCTCATCACTCTGGGTACAAGTATTTCTTAACTTTCATTGTCGATTTCTCCAGACGCACTTGGGTATACTTATTAAAATTCAAGAGTGACATCTGTAACATGTTCTTGGATTTTAAGGTCTTTATTGAGAAACAATCTAGACATCAAATTCTTAAGCTAAAATATGATAATGGTGGAGAATATGGTAACGAAAAATTCATTAACTTTTGCACTGAGCATGGAATTCAATTGCAACATATTGTTCCATATACTCCACAAAAAAATGTAGTTGAAAGGAAGAATCAAACCTTAAAATAAATGGCTAATTGTATGCTTCAATCTAAAGTACTTAGTCTTAAATTTTGGGCAAAAGCAATTAACTGTGCAAATTACATAGTAAGTCACACTCCTACTAAGGTTTTAAAGAATATCACTCCAGAAGAAGCATGGAGCTCAATTAAACCATATGTAAGTCACTTTCGTGCTTTTGGAAGTGAAGCATGGACCCATAATCTAGATGAGAAAAATAAAGCCCTAGAACCTAAGAGTGCAAAATGTATTTTTGTTGGATATTCTGAAGATGTCAAAGGATGTAGACTTCTTCAACCTAAATCCAAAAATGTTATCATTAGAAGATATGTAAAGTTTACTGAAAATATATCGGCCTACGAGCCTAGTTAGGCAGATGTGCCACGTCTCTCTATCCCTTCTACTTCTGAAAATATTTCTTCTTCAGATGATGACAATGAAGATGAAAATCCTCCCCCCACCTTCTCAGGATCCTCCTTTAGCTCCTCAGCTTCCAAAATTGGGTCCATGCTACTCGGAATGTAGCAAGTGGTCTTGCAGGTGATCCTACAGATCATTGTCGTACACGTGCTCAGTTCGATAGAGCCTATTCCTTGTTGGCTCAAGCTTCAACGAATTATGATCCTAACACCTTTGTATTAGTTTCAGGCCATCTAGATTGGGATGCAACTATGAATAAATAATATCGTTCACTATTGGAAAATGATACATGGGACCTTGTTCCTCTTCCA
>APFE030327900.1:2766-16704 GCA_000404065.3 Pinus taeda | reverse complement strand
AAAAAAACACAATTTATTTGCCCACAAGTACAAACTCCAATGCGTCAGGCTGGGAGGGCTACTGATTAATCGCATATTTTTTAATACAATTCAGGTGTGTGGCTTGAACCGGAAACCATGGAGCTAATTATGAGCTTCCATTAGCGGCTTTTCATTAGATTGGGGATGATAAAAAGAATTCATATATATCCAAAAGTCAATGAAGGAAAAGAGATTACTGGATATGGTGGCACCCATCACTTAGATTGCAGACGATGAAGACTTTTTATATATATATATATATATCAAAAGTCAATTGCTGCAAAGTAATGCTGGAAGCGTATCATATGGTGGCGGGGTTGTCGTGTCAATCTTGTTGCGTGGAATTGTCATGATTGTGTGACTTCTGCTTAACGAACCAACAGAGATGATGCAGGGAGCATTGAGTCGACGAGTTAAAGATTAAACCGACCTTGTGTTGTACCTGAATCTTAATGAAAAATGGTAACTGTTAGGCTAAATTCGGATGGATATGACCAAAGGTTAATTTTGTTTTTATTTTTGCACTGGAGTGCACAGTTCACGCGGTTGGGGCAGTCGACTTTTACGCTCCTCACCTGTGATCGATTCCCATTATGTGGTGCTGCGCGGCAGTCGATTCCCATTATGTGGTGCTGCGCGGCAGCTTATAATGTTTCATTGAGAAACCATCGTAAAGATTTCGATCTGTATATAATGTATATGTGGCTTCTTCAGTGGGGATTCTTCCCCCCTGAAAAAAACTTTGTTCTTATTCATTACATTTTGAAATGTTCCCAAAAAATTTTAATTTAGTTAAGTCTAGCAAAATTTATAATATACTCGTTTCAATCATGAGTGGTCACACAAAATTTGTTGAACATTTAATTATTTTGATAATTTTAAATATGTTAAATATGTATAAGTTTAATCTAGTCATTTTAATTTTAAATTTGCTTAGTTACATAAATTTGTTGAGATGATAGATACTTTTAATAACTTGAATGATGAAAAATGATGAAATAAAACTTTTGAATGCAAAGTGACAATGTAACATCGTCTTCATTGTCATCAATCACAAACTATACTCTTGTATTGTTCTTGTCGTCATACTTGTTAGTTTTTCCATGTTTTCATTTTGATCATATGAAAAGGATGATTGAAATCATAGATCATTCAAAT
The DNA here is from genome assembly GCA_000404065.3 of Pinus taeda. Lineage (NCBI taxonomy): Eukaryota > Viridiplantae > Streptophyta > Pinopsida > Pinales > Pinaceae > Pinus > Pinus taeda. The sequence continues at coordinate 15,525 of APFE030327900.1, read as the reverse complement.
ATTTAACTCGAGATATTATAGTAAACGACATACCTTGTCTCTCTTGCTATCCAATATTAATTGTAGCTTTGTCCAAAGTCAATCATTGTGACTTATGGGTGTTAAACCCAAGCAAGATTCAATGGTAGTTGTTTTATATTACCTCATTTGAATGTAAAGTGACTAACAATGTTGAATGATGGAAAATGAGAATAATAAGAATGTAGTCAATCACAAATAGTTTATACTTTCAAAAAGCAAACATTCTAGGTAAGTGGACATTTTATTTAAGATGAAAATTCAAATATGTTATTTATGGTTGAATTACTATAACGCAGACATCAATGTACATTGTCAATAATTTTTTTGTGCTTACACTTAAATCAATGCACATCATACATCATACATCTAGTTAATGTACATCTATCTCCCTCCCTCTCTCCTTCTCTCTCTCTCTCTCTCTCCCACTTCTCTCTGTCTCTATCTCCGCCTCTCCTTCCTTCTCTCCATCTCTCTCTTCTTCCCCCTCTCTTCCCAGTCATCTCTATCTATATCTCCCTCCATATATCCTTCTTTGTCTATCTATCTCACCCCCCAAACACACACGCTCTTTCTTCATATCTATCTATCTCTTTCATCCCTCCTTCTCTTTATATCTATATTATTCCTTCTCTTCCATCTTCATCAATATCTCTATCTCCCTCTGTATCCCCTTATTTATCTCTCTATCTCACCCCACAAACATACTCTCTCTCTCTCTCTCTTCTTCCTTCCCTCTCTTTGCCCCTCTAAATCCATCTCTCTCTCCCTCCCTCTCTCTTTCTCTCTCTTGAGTCCTCTCTCTCTTCCTTCTGCTCTCTCTCCCTTTCTCTCCTACATCTCCCTCTTTTTCTCTCCAATCCATTAATATATACTGAAATCAATGCAATCCAACAATATTCATTGAAATCAGTGCAATCAATTAATTCAATCACATGTATTAGTTGAAAGTAAAATCACTATTTTGTATACATTTTAATGGTAGAATGCTCACTATGATATGCATGTGTAATTCCTTCCATATTCAACATGATATTGACATGTGGTACATTAAAAAGTAGTAGTCAATTACAAATACTTTATAGTTTCAAGAAACAAACATTTCAGGTTGGTGAACATTTTATTTAAGATGAAGATTCAAATATGTTATTTATGGTTGAATCAGTGTAACACAGAAATCAATGCATGTTGTCAATAATTATTTTGTGCTTACACCAAAATCAATGCACATCATACAGCTAGTTAATGTACATCATACATTTAGTTAATGTACATCTATCTCCCTTCCTCTCTCCTTCTCTCTCCCCCCTTCATCTGTATCTATATCTCCCTCCGTATGTTCTTCTTTGTCTCTCTATCTCATCCCCACAAACTCTCTCTCTCTCTCTCTCTCTCCTCTTTGTCTATATCTCTATCTCCCTTCATCTCTCCTTCTTTGCCTCTCTATCTCACCCCCAAACACACACATTATATATCCATATCTATCTATCTCTCCCTCCCTCTTCCTCTCCCTCTCTCCCTCTCTCTTCCCCTTCTCTCCCTCTCTCTCATTCCTGTCCACTCTCCTCTCTCCCTCACTCTCCCTCCATCTATCCCTTGTCACTCCCCCTCTCTCTCCCCCTTTCTCTCTCTATGTCTTTCCTTCCTGCACCTCTCTCTCCCCCTCTCAACCCCCCTCCTTTCTCCTCCCTCTCTCTCTATCTCTCTTAAAGCCATAACCCCTCTCTTCTCGTCACTATCCACTATTATATATATAAATTATATTATATATATATATATATATATATATAATATATATATACATTTTCCCCAATCCATTAATATACTGAATCCATGGCAACCCAACAATATTCACACGAAATCAATGAATCAATTAATTAATTACAGTTAAACTAGTGCATTAGTTGAAAATTAAGATCCCTAAATTTCCTATGGCATTTTAAAGGCTATAATGTTCATATATAATTCCTTTCATATTAAATGCATGAAATATTGAATATGTAAGACATTAAAGTAGTATCAAAATAAAAAAAGAATATGTAATCTTCAAAATTTGATTAGTTTTAAAAATATAATAAATCATAAGTAAAACTTACAAATAAATTCTCTTAATTTATTTTTGTTTACTTTGTAATTTGATAAGTTTGAAAAAATATAATAAAATTTATAATTAAAACTTTACCAATTATAATTCTCTCTAAACTTTTTTTTAGCTTTGTAATGTGATATTATCAATTTAAATTTGAAAATAATAATTCTAAAGATTAATAATTTTATAACCTATTAACTCTATAATGTGATACTATCAAATTTAAATATGAAAATATTAGTTTTAAAAGTTAATAAATTCCTAACTTGTTTTTTATAGATTTAAGAAGATAAATTTTGTATATCGTACTATAAATTTTATATACTGTACTATTTTAAAAGGTAAATTCTTCCATAGAACAAACTTAAGGTGGTATATACAATAAAATATATATATATATATAACAGAATTGTGAGTAGAACAAGATGGCCAATATATTTTTATTTTTTTCGTTGCGGTCCTGACCTAGCCGGCGCTGCGCAAAAGGCTGTTGGTCGTCTGGCCCCTGGCTGCCGCAGAGGGCCTGCTCCCTCCTGCTGATCGCAGAGACCCTTACTGCGCCACTACGTTCAGGTCTGAGGATCTCTTTTTCGGAGAACATGGACTCCAATGGGGGCTTGGCTTCCCCCCCTGCGAGGGTCCTAGCATTCAAAGCAATGATCGAAGCCTGCACGAAGAAAGCCCCATCGGTGGCTCAGCAAAAGTTCATCAAGAGGATGGATAAGATCCCCACAGTCGCCCTTTCAGAGGAAGAGACGTGTAAAGCAGCACTGAACCTGGCAGAGAGAGGTCTTATTGGCCAGTTCACAGGCCTCTGGCCTTCACCAAAGTCAGTAGAAGATTGGACTCAGAGAAACTGGAACCCCCTGATCAAGGAGGGTGTGAAAAGCTACTTCGTCGGGAAAGGATACTTCGTCTTTATGTTCGATAATCCGGAAGACAGAAGCCTAATATTCAGAAATGGGCCATATTTTATGGGACCGCAAGGCCTGTATCTGAATAAATGATCCCCAGACTTCGACCCCTCCCAGGATGTCCCCTCAACAGTTCCGGTATGGGTGAGACTTCCCCACTTGCCTCTCCACTGTTGGAACCAAAAATCCCTTGAAAACATCGGCAATGCATTGGGTAAATACATTGACAGAGCTGCAAGAAAAGATCAGTATTCATGCGCTCGAATATGTATTGAAGTCGATCTGGAGGAGGGGTTACCGGAAGCAATCAAACTTACAGTTGCAGGCTGGGAGCACATCCAAGAACTGGACTATGAACAGCTTCCGTTCAAATGTAGACACTGCCACGAACATGGACATTTTGCGAAGCACTGTAAGAAGAAGGCAGAAGAGCAAACAGACAAACAGAAAGAGGAATAATGGACCCTAGTCCAGAAAACAACAAATCCAAAAAAAGGCCCTAGTAAAGGAAGGATAACAGGGACGACAAGAAGCTCAAAACCCATCCAGGAAGAGGAAATAGGGATGCCAAGCAGCTCCAAATCCATCCAAGAAGAGGAAGCAAATGTACAAGGGACATCAAGCGCACAGATCAACCCAACAGATCTGGAGCATGAAAACCTGGTGCATGTAGAAAGCACCCCTCCAAGTAAAGAAAGTGAGAAAGAAAAGCAGGTCGAAGCCACACAGGGCAGCTCGCCCAACCCTTCATATGCATATATAACAAGGAAAAAAGCAATAGAAAGTTCAGAAACATCAGAAGATGAAGCCTACGAGCGTCCTACCAAAAGAGCTGGCAGGAAATCCCGAAAAGAAAAGAGAGAAGAAGAGGTCGAGAGACTTAAAACCCAAGGGAGCCAAGCAACCATAGAAATGTCCATTGGGCGGAATACCAGGCCGAGACCTTCCAAGGGAGGTCCCACCCCCCCACCAAGTAAATAATGAAATTCGTCTCTTGGAACTATAGAGGACTGGGGAGCCCTGCAAAACTAGAAGCAGTTAAGGATCTTCTTAAAGCTGAACCCACAGACATCCTCATGCTCCAAGAGACCAAAATTGAAGGGCATTCCCTTCTTGATACCAGTAGGCTAAAATGGAACAAAAATACAAGCAAGGCAGTTAGCGCAAGGGGAACCTCCGGAGCATTGGCCACTCTATGGTCAGATAGCACATTCCAGCTCAATAAATACCATGAAACTCAGCACTGGATATACACAGAATTGACGCACAAAGTAAGTAAGTTGAATGTCTCTCTCTTCAATTTGTATGTTCCGGTAAATTATGCAGAAAAAAGAGAATGCTGGTATTCTTTATCAACTTACCTAGAACAACAGTCTCCAAACAATATTATCATTGCGGGAGACTTAAATATAGTTCTGAAGCCAAAGGAGAAGAGGGGAGGCTCCAGTTCCAGAGACCCCATGCTCGCCACGGTGGAGGAGATCGTACAGAACTGGGATCTCTTAGACTTCCCTCCAGTACATGGACTCTATACATGGTCGAATAACCGGGTCGGGTCGAAACAAATCTCTGCCCGGCTGGACAGATTTATGATCCAAAGCGGCCTCGTGTTGAACAAAAAGATCGCCAGCACAAAAATTTTGCCCAAATTGACCTCGGACCATAAGCCAATACAGCTGCTATTAGAGGACGAAGAAGATATGGGCCCCATTCCCTTCCGATTCAGCCCTCTGTGGATTGAGAAACCGAGTTTTTTCGATACAGTGAAAGAGGCATGGGACAAACCCATCATAGGTTCCCCCAGCTACATCTGGGAACAGAAGCTGAAGGCAACAAAACATGCGTTGAAGGAGTGGATTAAAAAGCCTACACCCAATCCAACCAACCAAAGGAAAGAGGCAGTTCAGAGGTTGCACTCAATGCAAATGGAAATGGAGAATAAAGATATTACAGTTGAGCTTCTGGATGAGGAAGTCAAAACACAACGCTCTACCTATCAAGCCTTCCGAACTGAAGAAGAGTACTGGAGATTAAAGTCAAGAAGTTTATGGTTAAAGGCAGGGGACCGGAATACTTATTATTTCCACAAACAATACAGAGCTAGACTATCCCAGAACCATATAGCAGAAATTAAAACCATGGAGGGACAAGTCTGCAAAGGGTTTGATCAGGTGAAAGCCGCTGCTGAAGCACATTTTAGGAATTTATATAATATTGGAATTCAAGCTGAAGAAGGGGAAACCAATGACTTTCTTTCTAATATTCCCCAGCTTGTCAATGATGAAGAAAATACAGTCCTATGCAGACCTATCACAACCAAGGAGGTTATCCAAGTGATCTGGTCAATGGAAGCCAATAAGGCCCCTGGGCCCGATGGATTCTCTATCCATTTTTATCAATCATGCTCGGAAGTTATCAAATCTGACCTCCTCAAAATGATCAAAGGCTTTATGATAAAAGCTAAAATAGGAGGAGGTATCAAATCCACCTTCCTAGCTTTAATCCCAAAGGAAACCAATCCAGAGACCTTTGCAAGATTCAGGCCAATATCGTTGTGTAATGCTTCTTACAAAATCATAGCCAAGCTCCTACCAAATCGACTTAAGCCTTTGCTCAAAAAGTTGATTTCCAGCAACCAAGGCGGATTTGTGGAAGGCAGATATACTATGGACAATGTCATTCAGGTTCAAGAGACCATCCATTCAAGCAAACAACGGGGCGAGAAAGGTATGTTGATCAAACTCGATATGGAAAATGCATTCGATAGAGTAAATCATTTGTTTCTATGCAAAGTCCTGCTTTCTTTTGGTTTCTCTCAGCACTTTGTCCAGCTTATCAAAGCATGCATAGAATCCCCGTGGATTGCCCCTCTCGTCAATGGAAGTCCCACCAACTTCTTCCAAGCTCAAAGGGGCATCAGGCAGGGATGCCCTCTCTCTCCCTTCCTGTATATTCTCATGGCAGACTCTCTCAGTAGGAAGTTAGCAGTTGAAAAATCCGTCAGCTCCCTCCCGGGTCTCAAACCTTCTGAGGTATCAACTCCCTTAAATCATGACCTCTTCACGGATGATTCTCTGCTCCTCGGAGGTGTTTCCACCAGAATAGCGAAAGCATTTGACAATGTACTGAAAAGTTACTGCAGGGTGACTGGAGCTCTTATCAATGAGAGCAAAAGCGGAATCTACAGTTGGAACGCGGAACAGCAAGAGATCACCAACATTTCGAGGATACTCGGGTTCAAAGGCCAGGCCAAGTGGGATAGCTTCAGATATCTTGGTCTTCCCATTTCCTCTGGAGCGAACAAGAGATGTTTCTGGACTCATATAATCAGCAAAATCAAATCCAAAATCACAAACTGGGGCAGTTATTGGTTAACAAAAGGAGGCAAATCCATTCTTATAAAAACGCAACTGTCAGCTCTTCCCATATATCAATCAGCATTTCTCCTCGCCCCCAAATATGTCACGGACCAGATAACAACCCTGATCAGGAACTTCCTATGGCAAGGCGGGAAAGGAAACGAAAAAAGTTGCACTTAGTTAAATGGGATACGGTCAAGAGGCCAATAGATGAGGGTGGTCTTCAAATTAGGGACCCCTCCTTTATCAACAAATCACTGGGCGGCAAACTGTTGTGGAAAATAATAAGCGACCCCTCACATCCAATCAACATAAAATTACAGTCAAAATACTCAGACAAAGAAGCGATAAGGAAAATGCAAATACAGTCCACAACGGCCAGCTCACAGGTATGGAGGCTATGTTGCAAGAGTAACGAATTCTTCAAAAAACACATGTACAGAATACCCGGAAATGGTAAGTCCACACAATTATGGAAGGATCGAATTATGGGGAAAGACCCGCTAGCGGAAAGAGAGGATATCGCAGAGCTCAAAAATTGGCTGGAAAGAGCAAAAGTTAACAGAGTATATGATCTGGCAAGCTGGGACGAACGTGGAGAATGGTTAAAATGGGACTTCCACGGAGTCCCTGAGCGCCTAAAGGACCAACAGATCCAGCTTGAGAACCTGTTAGAAGATGCCACCCCAGACAACAGATTCAAAAAGGATCGACGGGGTTGGGGAAAGTCTGGAATATACACCTCAGCAGAGGGATATAAGTCTCTTCAGGGAAAAAGGATCAGCCACCATACTCCAGCCTTTTGGAAGCAGATTTGGGAGCCATTAGCGCTACCAAAAATAAATTTTTTCTTTTGGACCTTGGTACACAACAAGTTATTGACAGGGGACAATCTGACAAAAAGAAAGTTTGAAGGGCCTCATAGATGCGCTCTTTGTAGATGTCAGTTAGAAACTGCCCAGCACTTGTTTCTTGACTGCGCCTTTGCCAAGAAGGTGTGGGGACTTCTTCTCGACGAATTCCAGACCTCTCTCCCTCAGCAAACCTCTGTCTCTGAGCTGTTTGCGACTTGGTGTGCTAGCTACCCCAAAGGCATCTTCCCCAAGTCCTTTTGGCGTAGGATTTGGATAGCGTTGCCAAAGTTTGTTTGCTGGCAACTGTGGTTAACCAGAAATCAGCAGATTTTCAAGGAAATGCAGTATTCCCCGCATCAGGTTGCAGCAAAAGCTAAGGCCCTTCTGTTGGAAGCGGCTCAGCAGCAATATATCAAAGAAGACCCCCTGCTCAGGCCAGAAGAAAAAAGGTGGCTTGCTATAGATCCGTTGTCCCGAAAGTATAGAATCTCACCCCTGAAAGCAAACCTGGAATGGAGAAAAAGAGAGACTGATGACATCTTTCAAAGCTGGTGGAGGGCGCAAAATGTAACTACCATTTTCTTTGATGGAGCGTCCAAAGGGAATCCTGGAGCAGCAGGTGCTGGCGGGGTCATCTACTTTGCGGAAGGGCTCTCCTCTGTTTCTTTTGCATGGGGTCTTGGAGAGAAAACAAACAACCAAGCGGAGATTCTGGGGCTGCTAAAGGCCTGCCACATTGCAAGAGAGAAAAGCGCTAAAGATATTCAAGTCTTCGGAGACTCATAAATTTTAATCAAAAAAATAATCAGAGAGGAATACTTCAACAATGTTGGGCTCAACAAAATATTGGATAGACTGAAGACAGTTCTACAGAGTTTTGACTCATGCAAATTTTATCATATACTCAGAAACTCCAACAAGGAAGCAGATCGTATGGCGAACTTGGGCAACACTCTCAACAAAGGAATCTTAAATGTAAACGGGGAAATTCTTTATCATCATTTGTGAACTGCTCCTTTCCAAAGGAAGCAAAAGTAGGTTTTCAACCATGTAAGCAAGGCTGCCTCGGCAAAGTCCCTTTCTGTTTCTAACATATCAATAAAATAATACAACCGTTTCAGTTAAAAAAATAAAAAAATAGTTTTGGAGTTAATATTTAATTTGAATATTAGATAATATTATTAATAATAAATAAAAATAATTTTGTCCCTTTTTCCTAACCAGTCAAATATAGCCATTTTTATAGTCATTTTGCATATAGTCATTAGAAGGTCTTATCTCCCTATTTAACTTGCAGATATGATCTGATTTTTCATCTAGTCTTGATGATGTACCACACAGGTTGGTTCGAAATGCGTCGACCTAAAATTTTTAGCATGATTTCTTCCAAAAATATTTTCAAATAATCAAAATATCTATAAATTGAAGTCATTCGACCTCCTCTTAAAGCACAATCTATCTGAGCATATAACATAGTCTCTTCTAATTATATGAAGGTAGAGAAGGAGAAGAACAAAGATCAATAAAGATATGAATTCTTCTACGGCATATCTCTTGAATGTTCAAGCTTATATGTGATCCATATCTATACCAAAAGCGCTAAATTTTTTGTGATCTTCATATGTGGCATAGGACCGAAAGTATGAAGTATTTTTTTGTGGAAAGTGGTCGAAACAATTCTATGAAAGGAGGTTGAAATATCTCTATGGAAAGGCACCGAGATGTAGTGGACCATTTCTATGAAAAGAGACCGAAAATTTGTAAGAAAGAGCTAATATTTTGAGGTTGAATCTCTGTGTGAAAAGTGTTTCATCTATTTTAGAAGAGGGAGCCAAAATTATCTCATTTCTTAAGGTTGACATCAGATAGAGAAAGGTTGAATTGGACACTTGGTTGATGCACTTTCTAGTTAGTTTTTCTATAGCTTTGAATTTGATATCTCTTGTTGAATTGGTTCTGTAATGAAATATTTGTTGGTTTTTTACCCCAAGTGGGTTTTCCCAAGGTAATCATTAAGTTGATATTGCGCATTGTGATTTCTACTTTCTTTTTCTTGTATGGTTGATTTTTTGAGATATAATTGCTTGATGAAGAAGCTGTAATTGTTAAAAGGGTTTTATACGTAATCATCATAAGTAATTATAAGTGTTTAGAAATAAGTACATTGTACTAGAATTTTTCAACATGGTATCAAAGGTTCGGTGAAGGAAGACAGTTGAAGATCACATCTTGTTGAATCCTTCTCTCTCTCTCAAGGAAGAAATCTCATATCTCTATGTCAAATATTTCTAAGAAAATGGTTCCCTATTGCTGATTTGAATTGGATCATTATAATTCTTATCATCCATCTTGATGCTTCTAGAATGGAAAAAGTGGAGGAGTCATCTCTAGAAACCATTTTTATCAGTAGGACCCAATTTGGAAAAATAGGGTCTCAAACCTTCTGGGAGCATTTTGATGCATCAAATGACACTATTTAGGCATAAAAATTTATTTATTTAGTATAACACATTATTTTATTATTCTTCACACAGATACCTCTCCAACAGCACAAGAAATATGACAATCAGAATCCGTATGCAAAAGTTATTCCACTCAAAAGCTGACCTTCTTATTTTCACTACCATAATTCCAGAGGATGCCATGTTAGCCAACATTATTCATAGAAAATGGGCTAGCCACGTGATTATGATGTAGAAGGCTCAGAGAGTTTATATTATAACTCTATTTAATATTTAAGGTGGTCAAATATAACCACTATTAGGCTACCAGATTGTGTTATAACTAGACCACTAGGAGGAAAAGGGGTTCCATTCCTTTGAGTGCATTTGTTTCATAGTTGAGAAAAAAATCGAAGAGGGATAGGAGGCAGAGCACATGGAAAGGGTATGTGCACTATAGCAGCCCAGGGGCCACATGCCTTACTTATTTGTGCTCACATCCATAATTCCATTTAGAAAATGAAAGCGGAGAAACCTCACCTTCCAATTGGGTTTTTCTCTTTAAAGTGTTTCCTGGAGCATATCTTGTGTCAAATGTGTGTGTAAGATTTAATTTTTCTTTTCTATATTTTCCGCATAATTTTCATTTGCATGCATGCACTATTAATAGTTAATCTACATATTTAAAAATCTAATAAAACTACAATAGTGTAGAATTTCATATTTTAAATATAATTTTATCATATTTGTTTTGATGAACTGTTTAGTGGAATATCCATGACAGTTTACAGATAATATTGGTATCAAAGTAAGTTTCTTTGGGTTCATTGTGGAGGTTCACAAGGAATCTAGATTGATTGGGATAAAATTTGTAAAACCTTACTCATGGTTGATGAATTTGTGATAACCCTCCTGATCCTATACAGGAGAGGTTTTTGTGGATAGAAAAACAAGTCATTGATATAAATTGTAATGTAAATCGCCTCACGAAAGATGTGAGCAATAACCTTGGGATATTTGGAGAATGTGAGGGTTCAAATGTAGAGGAAAAAATCAAAAGGGGGATCAAGAGATTAGGAAGAAATGAAGAATAAATTGAAGAAAGAACCCAGAAAATATCAACCCAGTTTGAGTGCCATGAATTAATCCAAGCCCTTGTTTAAATGGAACTAAAGGTCGATATCAACTCGTACCATGGCGATATGAATGCTCTAAATCTAAATAATTGGTTGCATCAATTGAAAGTGTATTTCAAAATACATCAAATTGTGTAAGAACAAAAAATTTCATTTGTGCAGCTGAAATTAGAGGGCCATGCCATGACTTGGTGGGAGAGCCACATGGATACCTTGAGATGAGATGAGAAGTTGAAAGAATCTCAGACATGGTCGAGAAGATCGTTTGTCATTTGAGTAGCCTTCAGTAATATGAAGAGAAAGAAATGACTGAACTCTTCCATATAAAGATACAGGTCAAGAAGACCAATATTGATGCTCTATTTGAATCAGGATCACAAGTGAGTCTCATTATGGCAGAGATGGTTAAGAAATTTGGATTAGAAGTTTGTCATCATCTAAGACCATATCCACTCGGATCGGTAAATAAGGATGCAGAGTTGAAGGTAGCAAAACAATGCAAAATTATATCTTCCATCACTGTTGACATTATCGATAAAGTAGAAATAGATGTGGTTCCCCTTGATGTATGTTGATTCGTGTTTGGGATTCCCTACATGTACATGTGAGATGAAATATTCATGTGAAGGTCCAACTAGTATCAACTCATCAAGGATGGAAAATTCTTCATCATCAACACTCACAAAGGTAAGTAAAAAAATTCACTAGTAAGTGCCAACCAAGCCAAGAAATTGATCGCTTCCAACAAGAAATATGTTTTATTGTGTTTAAGAGAAAATTAGTATGTAGAAGAGTTCGTAAGAGGCAAGGAATCCCTGGAAGGTTGTACTAATAAATAGAAACAAAAAATAGAATATTTTTGAAAGCTTAAAGGGTTACCACCTAAGAGAGAAGTGGAGCATGAGATCCATCTATTTCTAGACTCTGCCATTTCCAAACATTGGGTTGTATATGTAGTTCGTTATAGAAGAAATTGAGGTGAAGTAAAATTGCAACAATTGCTAGAACATGGTTTCGTTTGATTGAGAACATCACCATGTGGGTCACCCATCATCATTGTGCCAAATAAATATGGGAGTTGAACAAAATCACACTCAAGAACAGGGACCCTCTGCCCAAGATAGATGATCTATTGGATTAGTTGTAGTAAGAAAAATAATTCACCAATCTGGACTTAAAGTTTGGATATCACCAGGTTCAAGTCAAAGAATAAGATATTTGGAAGACCACCTTCAAAACCATGAAAAATTTATGAGCGATTCGTCATGTGATTTGGCATGTGTAATGCACAAGCTACGTTTATGATATTAGTGAATGATTTACCAAGTCCTTTTATAGATTCATTTTTTATTGTCTATTTGGATGATATATTGGTATATAGTGCTACCTGGGAGGAGCACATATCACATTTGACACAAATGTTGGAGACATTAAAGAAGCACCAACCACTAGAAAATATTAGGAAGTGTGAGTTTGTAGAGTAGTCTTTGGTATATCTGGGGTATGTGATAGGTGGAGGAGAGATAAAGGCAGATCCTGCTAATATGTAGTCCATCATGAAATGGTCAGTGTCTCCTAATGTTTCTAAGGTTAGGTGTTTCATTGGGGTAGAAAAGTACCTAAGGAAATTCATAGCCTCATTTTTAGTAGTACTGACACCGCTCCATGCCATAACAACAAGTGGAAAGAGTTTCTAGTGGGGAAAGGGTCAGTAGAGGGTTTCGAGGAGCTAAAGAAGAAGATCAGTTAAGCACTAGTTCTAGAATTACCAACCTTGCAATAGCCCTTTGAATGGAAATAGATACTAGTGGGTATGATATGGGAGTAGTCTTAATGCAAGGAGGAAGGCATGTATGCTACCACTCTAAAGTATTTCATGGGGTAGTTATTAACTACCCTACTTATGACAAGGAGATCTATGCCCCGGTGAAATTTGTGAAGAAGTGGA